>JAYMSL010000741.1:0-21269 GCA_036897195.1 Plantago coronopus
GTGGAGAAAAGGAGAAGCAGGCGGTGACAGGTGTCCCCGCCTTCTTGGCCCTCCTGGGCCGGTGTAATGCCCGCGCCAAGTTAAAAAAAAAATAAAAAAAGTCGCGCCTGACACAAAAAATAAAAAAAAAATGGGTGAGCATCTCGTCGCCCAGCGACGAGATTCCCCCATGACCTGGTTCACCATTTGTGGTGAACCAGGCCATAACATGATTATTTGGTGGTTCATGGAGGTGAACCACCTCCATGAACCACCCCACTACTTGTAGTCTCAACTCCAAACCGGTAAGCATGGGCCAATTCAACCAATGAGTTTTATACACTCCAAAATATAATTAAGTCTGTGTAATCTGAATGGATAGGGTGTTATGTTATCTAACCAATCCTTTGCCCCCGTAAACTTATCCTAAACGTATAAACTGGGTAGGAAAGGGACTTAAATTGTTGATGTCATGATGTGTGTATAATACTATATAATATCGGTTTTTGAGATAAAGTTGGATTAGTTAACGTTGAAATGTATATATATATATATATATAGGTATATAGTGATCCATATTTCGCAATCTCATGTGGTAAATCACGTTGATTCTAAACTATGACATTCATAATTTCATGGTGAGCGAATTTATCACATCCCCATTCTAGACAATTCAGTACCAATGTGAAATGTGACCCTGAGCTAGATGTATTATACTCTCCCTTAGGGTTGTGTATTCGGGTGACCCGAACCGACCTGAACTCGGGTTGAATCGGGTTCGGGTTGAAATTTAGTCAAACCGAAAAAAACGCCCAGAAATTTCGGTTCGGGTCGGGTCAACCCGGAAAAAACCAACATTTAAAAAACTCTAAAATCACAAATTGGACAATTAAACTCAAAATGACTTATATTCCATTCCATTCAAAAATCAAATTTAAACTTGATAAAGTGCTAAATATCACAAGTTCTCCTTCAAAATTAATACTTCAAGTTCAAATAGTCTTAAAATAATATATTTATCTTATTTATTTTTTTGTATTAGGGTTAGTTCGATTCAACCCGAAACCTACGGCTTTCGACCCGAACCCAAATTTCTAAAAAATGACAATCCGAACGCCCACCCAAAAAATCGGATCAAACCGATTCAGTGCGGATTATCGAATTTTCGGTTTTCGGGAGTTATGCACACCCCTACTCTCGCTCGCTGCCCAATCCAAGTGCTAAAAGGAAGTACACATTTTAAAAAAGAAAAGTGAAGTTTGAGGGTAAATATAAGATATGTGCACCGTGCAGTTGCCAAAAAGGTACTGACAGTCCTTATACAAGTCACATTTGGAGCAGCAAACATCAAAAAATGAATAATCTAGGGAGGAAGCAAAAATGAGTGTGGAATACATTTACCACATTTTCCGTGCTAAAAATACTATTCCCTCCAGTCCATTACTAACTTCTTCGAATTAATCTTTTCTAAGAACTTTTACCGTGAGTTATTCAGAAATTATACAACAAAAAAATATTAACTATTAGCAATTAGCAATTAGGAAGCAAAAAAAATTATAAAAATGCAAGTGATACCATTAATTATTTCACAATGAAAAAGTGCCTCACTCAGGTGCTATTAGCTTAGCCCCCAGTCATTCTGATATCTTGTGTCAATTTGTAGACTGATAATTTGGAAACATAGATCACAACTTCATTATATGTACTTGTTTTCATTTGTATTTTGCATAGTTCACATTGGCACATCAAATTGCCGAAGCTACTAGCAAGTAATTGTAGATTAATGATAATATATAACTTAAAAGTGGCATTTCATATCGAATAAAACCAAGTATGATATAGGTGATTCTAAAACTAAATTTGTAAGTGACTTCAACCAAAATGAAAGTGTACCACATCATTTTTAAGTACGTGATCATAAAAGGTTAAGTCTCGATCGATTATTGTTCGTTCGTGCAGTTAAAATAACACTATTCTAGAGTTCTAGAGTTCTAGTAGCAACTTGCCATGTTGTGATTGGATAAGTGTCATTACTTGTAGAAGCATGGAGAGGAAAGATTTGAGTGCAACGTGTAGGGAAATGATTAGTTGAATGGAGATACTGTGGGGGCCAGAGGAGTTGATTATCCTGTCTGAGAATTAATGATTAGGGCCCAAGTGACATGTAATAGAGTGACGTGGGAATTAAGGAACCATAACACTGATGTTAGGGTGGGTCGGGAAATGAGAGCCACTTCTTGTACGAGTGGCGGAGAGCAGATCCCAACTTACAAGTTCGTACACGCACCTTCCAAACAGCCCACATGACTTGACTCCCTTCTTCAACTCTCTCTCATTTCAAACCCAAATTATATTCAATGCATAATTCTAATCATAACCACCGTTTTAACTTTTTTAAACATCAATGAGAGCAGGAGCGGAGCCAGAAAATATTTATGAATGGTGTTATCTGTTACATGTGAGACATTTTCATATGAATTTTGTACTAATTACATTATAATACTCACTAAGAATTTGAAAAAGGGTATGGCTAAAGCCAAAATACTCACTACAAATTTAGAGAAGGGTGTGGTTAAAGACACAGGTAGTACAAATACTACATCCGGCCCTGAATGGGAGTAAATTTTGTTAAGAGATGAATTAGAATGAGACGACTTTTTGTGAAAGTTCTTGATAAGAATTTAGTTACAGAATTTACATATACAACAACAACAACGTAATTACGTATTTTAATGTAACATGAATTTTCGTTACATAATCGTAAGATAATATTATATGGACATAGATTCGTGTATACTGTGTTTTACTTAATTCTAGACATAAGTTTTGCACTGGTTCCATTATATATAGTCATATACTATTTCAAAACACATTATGTGTTTTGAGGGATTCATTATGTATATATGTATGTTCTAATATCGCATGCTCAACAGTAAAGATTATGTTACCTTTTGTTTTTTTCCTTCTTTTGTAAAACGTTTTTAATAATGGATCGCGGTCAAACAACATGCTTATCGTTCACTTGCAAGTTTTCAAGTATAATTTTGAATTTAATCCATTTATAACGTACCTCGCGACTTTAAAAAAGAAAAAAAAAACTTTTGCAAGAGTTTGAAAGAAAAAAAATACTACTCCGTGTTAGATTGTGATCATTCAAGTCATTCGGAATTTTTGTTCAAGTAAACGAATAATTTTGGTCGCCAATGAAGTGCAGTTCAATTGATAAAACGTTTCATCTCGAACCAATAGGTCTTCGCCATTTCGGGAAAAAATGAATAATTTTGTTCGTATAATAAGCCTTATGATACTACATAAAACTTTTGGAACATAATCCAATAAGATCGATGCTAAAGACATGTAATACAATTCAATTTTTTTTAAATTAATAGGAGTTTGACTATTTGATTTTGTCCGAAAAACTATGAACGGGAGTGAAATTAAAATTCATTTAATTTAAAGTGAAAAGAATTCAACTTTAGGAAAATGAAGTGAATTTGTGATTGAAAGTAAGATAGAATTTTGGTATATAGTGCATACATATATATTGTTGCACCTATTGTGTCTGCCCTGAATCTGATAAGCAGATAGATAAAGTGCAAGTGAAAACCAAAAACAAGATGGAACGGATAACCGAACATAGTCTACATCAAAAGTTAAAGCTGTGAAAACTACCATGTTAGGCTCTAAAGATAAAACCTCCAAAACCCTCCTGCAATGATAAACTTTTGTCCTCTCAGAAGAAATGTTTACCAAAAGTGACTATGCACAGCAAACAGCAACTTGTAAGTTGTAAGATAAAACTCATACTTTCTCTTTATATACACCCCTTCCATTCATATCCAAACAACAAACATTTCTTTCAACTTCAACAACATGGCTAACCCTCTCAATAACAGTGGCAGGCTCTCCCTTGCCATGGAGAGAACTGGTCAATGGTAATGCATACATACACAGCTTCTTAATTGCTCCTTGATGAATTTGTTTTCGTTAATCGGTTTCTTAGTTAATCAGTTTCTGTTATGTTTTATACAGGGTGTTTTCTCAAGAAATTCCGACTGATGTTATTGTTCAAGTTGGAGATGCTAAGTTTTCTCTTCATAAGGTATGCTTGCTCATCATTCTTCAATCTTTAACTTAGTGTGGACGGAGTCTGGAATTGAAGTTAGGGTGACCAAAATGTTAATTTAGAAGTTTGGGTGGGTAAAATACATTAATTTTTACAAGTTCAACTGTAAAATATACAAATCTGAAAATTCAGGCGGGCGATCGCCCCCTCCACCACCCGTCTCCACCCCCTGTCTAGTGATCTGTTAGAAGCAAATGTTTTACGACTAACAAGCTGTAAAATTGGTTTCGCTGTCATGTAAGTGACAATCTACGCGTTCAGTTATGTATGTGACCAAGTCGAAACCAGTTTAGTGTGCAAATCAGTTTTTTAAGGTATTTTTGTTCCATCTCTACTCTTGAATTATGATTCTCACGCTTTGATCTGCCCCTTAGTGTCTGTTTAGGGGGATTTTGATTGAATCTAGTAAGTGTTTGTCAAAATGGGTTGAAAAATTGAGATTTAAGACATCATTAAACACTTCTAAAAATATCAGTCTTGATTTTTCAAAAAGCTTTTCATACAAAAAAAAATGTTAGTTGATTTTGCAAATAGTTGTTTTTTTTCTTTTTTTAATATATACTTTTGTTTTTATTAAACTGTGTGATTTCTTGTTGTAGCACTGGTAGACTCAGTTATGCAGGATTTTTTTTTTCTTGGCTTTGTAAAGAAACTAATTGGTAGTTGTAAGGTTAAAAAGATTGCTCTAAAACTAAAACAGAGAAAGGCTCTTGAACAAAATCTCAAGCAAATGATGATCAGTTAGAATTGTATAGATTCTTGCTTAATATGTGGGTAGCTTGCTTGAGTACCTGAACTGAAATTTGTGTATTGACTTGTGGAACATTTCCAGTTCATGCTTGTAGCAAAGAGTAACCGCATAAGAAAGATGATTCTTGATTCAAAAGAAGGCGACGTAACAAGAATAGATCTCTCAGGCATACCTGGAGGGGCAGAGAATTTCGAAAAAGCTGCAAAATTCTGCTATGGTGTCAACTTTGAGATCACCGTACATAACGTGGCTGCTTTAAGATGTGCAGCTGAGTATCTTCAAATGACAGATGAGTATTGTGATAACAATCTTGCTGGAAGGACCGAAGATTTCTTATCCCAAGTCGCCCTAACAAGCCTGTCCGGTGCAGTTGTGGTGCTGAAATCTTGCCAAGATCTGCTTCCTATGGCAGAGGACCTCAATATTGTCCAAAGATGCGTTGAAATTGCAAGCGCCAAGGTACTCTAATAGTTTTTGAGGCTGTTTAACAAAATTTGAGTGTTTAACTAGTTAGTAACAAGATCTGTCTGTTTGCTTCACTTTGTACTAAATGGCGGTTATTTTAATTTGTTTGATAGGCTTGTGTTGAGGCGAACTTTCCAAGCCGTTCGCCAACGAATTGGTGGACTGAAGAGCTGACAATATTGGATGTTAGGTTCTTTGAGAAGATCATTGTGTCGATGAAGTCAAGAGGTGCAAAGGGACTTACTCTATCTAGTGCAATTATCACATATACTGAGAGGTCGCTTCGTGATCTAGTCCGTGACCATTCTGGGAGTGGCATAAGATCAACGGATATGGCAGAATCTGATATGAGGACCCGGCAAAGGCAACTTCTCGAGTCCATAGTGACTCTTCTACCATCTGAAAAGTCTGCCTTTCCCATAAACTTCTTGTGCTGTCTCCTGAGGACTGCCATCTTTTTGAGGGCTGAGAGTAAATGTAAACACGAGTTAGAGAAAAGAATATGGGCGATTTTAGAGCACGTGACAGTTGATGATCTTCTTGTGTTGTCTTATACATATGATGGTGAGAGACTGTTTGATCTTGAGAGTGTTAGGAGAATCATTTCGGGATTCGTTGAGAAAGAAAAGAATGTTGCGGTTTTCAGTGCTGGTGATCTTACAGAAGTTTGTTCTGCGGCTATGCAGAGAGTTGCAAAGACAGTTGATGCTTATCTGGGGGAGATTGCTACTTATGCTGAACTTAGTATTTCGAAATTTAATGGGATTGCTAATCTTGTGCCTAAGGCTGCAAGGAAGGTAGACGATGATCTTTACCGTGCAGTCGATATCTACTTGAAGGTTAGTGCAGTGCTTGATATATCTGCTCTAATTAGATGTAATGTTGCTTAGGTTGAAACTATGTTTAACTGATCCTTAGCTAAGAGAAGCCTTACATTTTCGACTGCTCCGTTCTGTTCTATATGTCCAATGATCTTTATGTCATTATGCTAGTGAAGAATCGATACCAAACTGACTATTGTTGTTGATGATTTCAGGCTCATCCAGACCTTGATGAGATCGAGCGAGAGAAGGTCTGCAGCGTGATGGATCCACTCAAACTGTCCTACGAAGCAAGGGTTCATGCTTCACAAAACAAACGGTTACCAGTGCAAATAGTCCTTCATGCACTATACTACGATCAGCTGAAGATACGAAGCGGTGCAAATGAACCAAAGATGCCAGAAGCGGTGACAACAAGAAATCAGCTGCAGGCGGATGTGTCACTAGTTAAAGAGAACGAAGCCTTAAGAACAGAGCTGCTAAAGATGAAAATGTACATAACAGATATCCAGAAAAACCAGGCTACAACATCTAAATCCAGTTTGAGGAAGCCTACATTCTTCTCATCTATGTCCAAGACACTGGGGAAGTTGAATCCGTTTAAGCATGGATCGAAGGATACGTTAAATCTTGATGATGGAGGTGTAGATTTAACCAAGCCTAGAAGGAGAAGGTTCTCTATCTCTTAGGTTAAGGATTGATTCTTTCTTTTTCTTTTCTCTTTATCTCCATTTATTCCTATATTGTGTGCTGAAATTGTGTAAAGGGTTTGATGATTGTATTTGTTTGCTGCTCTGAAACATCTTGGATTTGTTGAAGACATTGATATGAATGACTATGGAGTTTTTCCTATATCAATCTGGACATAAAATAAATAGAATCTGACTTTATGACTATATCCTGATGGTAACAAACAGATTCAGGGGTTCTGGTAAAAAGGCAAAACTGCTAAGCACATTGTTCATATATCAATAGTTTATTTACATGAATATAAAGTTTTATTTCTAATTAGTACAACTACGGATCCGCATAATCGACTAGAAACCAAACACGTTACATACACCACAAATGAAAACATTATCTTAAAAATCGAAAAAGAACGAAAAATATATCTTCATCTATGAAAACCTGCAGGTAATCACCAGCTCTCTTCTAGTCCTTCACTATACTTGTTGTCAACTGCACCAAAAAGCAAAAGGCATTGTCAGATAAAGGAGGATTTGTCTTGCTGTTACACATATAATCAAACAATGCAGATCAGCAGATGGATGGTTACACTTACTATAATGGGCTCATCTTTGCGGAGCATGCTGGGGCACGTCCTTCGTCAATTACAGATTGATCAATGTTGGTGCATGTAATCTTGAAAGGGAAACCGATCATTCTATTGCCATTTACTGAGAAATCAACGTGACCGCCAACATTCACAGTAATCACCATCAACTGAATCCCAGATTTGCGTGACAGTTCAGACCCTGCGGCTTCTTCCACTGGTATTCTGTTGACTGTAGTATGCACTTTAACATCTGAGGAAGTCTGAGGGCCTTGTTGTAGGGCAGGGAGTCTTGTTGTTCCTAGATTGATTCCTTCAGACATTATGGTTGCAGTCATTGGGCTGTATGATATGTGGATACGGCTATCCTTATTTGTCACATTAAGGGTCACCTGTCAAAAGCACCAACCATTATTAGTATGTATGATGATTAACAAGAAAACCGAGGTATCGAGTTTTATTTCCTTAAGTTAGTTATATCTATAATTGGAGTTACACTAGTGCAAAGTGGGAGGATGGTAGTTAGATTTGTGAAGTAAAAGTCAAAAGGCAATGTGAAATGAACAATGGCGGGAGACAAAATATAGTCATTTGCTTGTTTTTAGTAGTATTGCAGGCAAAGGAATTCAACCATCCATTGTCTCCAATAATACTGCAACAAGCAAACATTTAATGCCTACAATTTGTCTCGCTATTGTCCATTTCACATTGCCTTTTGACTTTTACTTCACAAGATTTGTCGTTTCAAAAATAGCAAAAAAAAAAAAAAAAGCATAGAGCTAACCTCAAAATTTGATGTTAGGAAAGTCTCGTTATCCGTGTCAGTAGTAACATTGAGGGCATAAACGTCAAGTCTACGAAGATGGACTTCTGGCATGTTGGATTGTAGGAAGCTGAAATACACTCCACCAACAAGAAGAACTAAGAGAAAGAGAATCCCTGCAATAAAAGCCGTCCATGCACAACATGAGTTGCAAATGGAGGCACATCCTTTCCGTGGTCGGGACCCTGGTTGCGCTTCCGCATCTGATCCATCATCAGAAAAGGTTTGGTGCTTGGATATAGTTGCTTCATTGAACGAAACACGACGACTTAGACTCCTCTGTGGCGCAGGGATTTTAGTGGTTGTATTTGGAGCAATCCCCGCCATTAGACGAGAACCTCAACGCTTAGAATGATAATATTCTCCCTTGCCAAAACAAAGGAAAGGGAGAAGTTAAGTCTAAGAGATATCAAATCTCGCAAGGTCATGAGTTGTCTTTGCCTTCACACGCTCATGAATAACCTAATATTAGTTGCTACCCCATAATGAGAGGCTACCCGCAATAATTGATGTCTCATACACAGCTTGAAATAATAATGTTTATAATCGTCAATATTCTCTTCCACTATTCAAGAACAACCTCATACATAACCTTTTTAACTATAAATAGTCAACAAAGTTTGAGAGCATAGATAAGTAATAAAACTTAATAAATTGGTCAATAATTATTCACATAGACTACTACTCATTGGGAGTGGTCATCACCCCTGTCCTGATACGCGACAAGATCATCTCGTCGCTTGGCAAAGGCCTATCTTTCTAGTTTTTTTTTCTCTGAATTAAAAAAAATATGAAAAAGTATAACGCCTATATTTTTTAATCCTCTAAAAACCGACATCAATATTCACATTTCTATCTCCCCTTCCCATCTCCCACTCTCATTTCTCTCTTGATTAAACTTAAAACACTCTCTAAAGTGAAATAAAAAAATTAACCCTGAGGATTAACAACAATACTTGAACAAAGTACGATCATCCCAAAACATTCAGCCACAACCTCACAACTTCCCTAGACCCATTTCTCACATTGCAAGCTTTTAACCAAACCTCATATCATGTACCAGATGATGAGGTTCCGGAGACCCAACCGAAGGGATCGGAACATGCTTCTACCCCCAATGGATCGGAAGGGACCGAAAGTCAAAGAAAGCATGTCAACATGCTTCTACCCCCAAGTCCCAATAGTTTGACACCCGGTAAAAGTGTATTCCAAGGAAGAAACTATCACACTCATATCTATATTCATGGAGATTAGTCATCAAGACCCGAAAGTTTGACCGAACCGTACGTAAGTGCATCAAAAGTGGGAAGTCGTGCGGTTGGATGGCTTGAACCGGGTCTCACTGAATGGACGATAGATTCACTACGCGGTCGTTGGGGTCGTATAGTCCCAGAATTTAATGCGTGAGTTACAACATATGATGAAGCGACAAAATTGATCGGCCGCGCACAGGTCTGGCACGAATGAAGATGAAATAATCACACATGCGTAGGTATGTTCAAAGATCAACAAAATCTCCCAAAAGGATTTCAAAGATCTTTGCTTATAAGAGACCTTGAAGGAGTATACCCAGTAGCAATAATGGATAAACTCAAAGGTGGTGGCAAAACACTTTGTTAACTTTATTACAAATTATCCCTAATATTTTGAGTTAGAGGATAACAAATTGGAGATGCAAATAGAAAGGTTTGAGTTCGATGGAATCTAAGGCTGAAATTACCATAATCCAAGCTGCTGCAAATGTTGAGGATGTTAGGAGGGTCAGATTCAAGCGACCGGATCTGATATAATGGGATATTTGATGCAACTTTATGATAACTATCCGAGCCTGGCCCATAAGCTGCGTGCCCAGACTGATTCATTGGCAAAGGAATTTGACATAGATTGAAGGTGTGGTTGAAATATAAGATCCAACCATTTAGTGTTTTTATTTGTTCGCTTTTTAAATTGTATATTCTTTTTCTTTTTTTTAAAACGGCAAATTTTTTGTTATATTAATTCAAAAAGAGCATAGGAGATGCCCGGGTACAAATACATAGAAGTCAAAGACTTCACCAGATCTTACCGTGATTCAAACACCGACATTTAAAACCCAAAATCTATAACCTTAACCCCACAATATGAGCCCACACCATTCAATAGCACAACCTATTCAATCAGAACCTACGACTGCACAACACAATCAACGAAAACGAAGCTAGAAATGACAGCTTCATTTGAACCAACCTCCAAACTTGAAAACCAACACTCGGACCTAAACAATACGCACCTTCTCTAACTACACTTCTAACTACAACTGAATCCAACAAGAACTTCTTGCACCGACATCCCATGAAGCTCGCCTAAACCGACATCTAGCCCAAAACAACCAACCCATAGTCCACGAGGGACACCTAAACCAAATCAGCACCCAAAACCCATCTACCCAAAAATACCAAACTCAAATCGAAACCGCGACACCACCATCTTCATACTACAGCACCACCACCGACTACTACCACCCAAATCAAAACCTCCAAACATCACCACGTCCCCGCCACCACCGCGTGTAACTTTTTGCACATGAATGACCAAATCAACATGAGGAATACTTGATTTAATGACAGCCTGTTACCACACTCTTCCAAAACAATTAACTAATACCACTACTAACAATTAACCATTAGCACCAACAATTACATTACGTCTCCCATTAATTTATCAAGATGAGGAGGAGAGAGAAAAGAACCAATACCACTACCATATTACATCTCCTTCACGTCTCCCATTAACCTCCTCCTTCTTACCCCAACCATTAAACACTCTATTTCTCCATCCAAGATCTTCCGCTCCACAACCAACAACATCGAAACACCAAGATCTCTGCAAACTACAGATTCCGACCACCCAGTTCACCCGATTTATAGTCTTTACCCACACTGATCTCGCCTGACCACTTCACCGGAAAACCACCGCCACGACTTCACTGCACCAACCTCAACCTCTGCCACTTCAGCCTCCAGCGAGCAGCCGCCCCATCCTCGACCAGAGCTCCAAATCAAAGTTTGGCTTGTTTTGCATTGTAAGAGTATAAGTTAGGAAAACTGCATTGTAGCAATAGATATTTAGGTTGTGATTTGTAAGATGAATTACCCCGTGTGATTTGTAATATACCTGGACTTATGAGTCTTTTTCTATACATAGTGATCCTACTTAATTAATGCAATAGTTTTATTTAATCTCAATTTGAAATTTTTTTATTAAAAAAGAATATGACTAAATACAAAATTCATAAGGATCATTGCAGTCATGAGCCGTCCTAGTGATTCTAAGGTCGTGTTATTTTCAAATTTCAACTTAAGTTTAATTTATATCAGTCTAGTTAACTTTAAATTTGATAAGATTAAATTTGTAATTGAATCTAGTCAGTTTAGTTCAAAAATTTGAAGGTAAAAAGAAGTGATCGATGTGTGAGTACTCAAAACTTAAAAGCGTTTTAAAGTTTACCGCCACATAGAATGAGCGAATGTCTACTCTAAAAGTGATCACGAAGCTTTTCAATTTCTGAGGAAGGACAGAGTACAGTCAGATTGATTCACACACCCCTTTCTTCCCCGTTTCACAATTCTCTGCAATTCTCTACCAGGTATCACATTTTCTTCTCTTCCACGCTTATTCGACTTCCTTAGTACCATTCGCCATTCTTTGTTTTGGCGAATTCGACAGCACTGCTGCTATTGCCGTTCCAGCAATTCTCATTAGGTTTTGCTTTATTAGCTCACCTTGCAATGCGCAATCAATGTTCAGTTGTGGATTTTGAATTTTCACAATTTCTTCTTGGAGAAACTACGTTTGTTGCGTGATTGTTCATTTGTTTGTTTCACTTTCTTTACATTTCTTCGCGACTACTGTTACCTCTTCAGATATTGTGTAATTCCAGTTGCAGATTTTGAGATTTACTTAATTATTTTATCATGATGTGAGTAAATAACGAGAATCATTCAATTAACTTCCATGGTTTATAAGCAACTTCATGATTATGTCTTTACTTTGTGCACTCTTAGGTTTGGTGAAGAGACTACACAAGTGCTCCCACACAATGTTGCAATGGATGGGTGGATCCAGGAAGAAAGTTGCAACTGTAAGATTTGTTTTCTTTCCCGTCCATTTATCACATTACTTTCTCAGTCAGGATGATCAGTTTCCAGTGAGCTCGAGAAGATGGGAAACAACATTATAAATTATTTTCGATTTAGCTTTAGGAACTGTTCTGCACTGCATTACTATTTAGTTTTTCTGTTGTGTTTGTTGGCTACTTACGTAACTTATAACAAGTGATTGTGTGGAGTTCACTTTGTCCCAAACACTGAATTACACCAAGGTTTTATGTTATAGCCCAATACTGTGACTGAAGTTATACTCCTCCTGATGTATTGCTTTACCCAAAATTGTTGGCTTGCTCATCCATTTGTGCAAGCTTTAACGTGCATAAGTGGATGGCTGCATTTTTCCGTTTACAATGGAATATACGGGATACTTGGATCCACTCTGCTGATTTCTGCTCTATTCAAGTGTGTTATGCCAATGTTAAGCACTGTGCATAGTATCTGTAACTTGTGCTCTTATGTTGTAATTAGCATGGTTATATACTCCGTATGCAGAGTGTGAATAGAAAGTACCTACTAGAAAGTACATTATAAAGTGTTTTTTTATGTCCCTATTCAGTACACAAACAGGAATTCGGATCCTTGAAGTTATGTTTGACAGAAGTAGATGTAGACATCTCCACTTTGTGTTACGTAATTGAGCTTTTATTTCGTATCGTGCTTAAAATATATTGAAAGGGTCTTATATTTTCTCTCTTGTTTAATTGATGGGATTTACGCATTCGCGGGATTGGGAATTTTTCAGTCAAGAAAATCAACGTATCAAAGGTATACAATCTTACTTCGACTATATCCTCTTGTTATTGTACTAATTACATCTTCAGGTTTAGAACAACTCTTCTGAGAAACTGTTAAAAATTTGCCTGTTGCAACTTCACATATATGCTCTTTTTTCCTGACTTTGGGTATAATAATCATAGGCAAAAGCAATATTTTGAGCAGAGGAGACGACAGCAGCAGACAGCAGGTCTTGATGCCTATGATGATGGAAAACAATCATGCAACCGAAATTTTGAAAGTACAAGATCACTAGATATTATGAGTTTGCCAAACATAGTATCAACAACAACTCAGAATAACGTTTCCCCTCCTCTCAACGGTATGCCTTATCTTTGAGCTACTCACAGAAATTTTCGTAACTATTATTGTACAGGTCGGTGCATAAATACACGTTTGAATCATAACAAAAGGTTATTCATATTCTCCCATTAAAATAAAATAGAAGGAAGAAGTGTTCTTAATGTATTATAATGTTTAAATTTGTATTCTAAGTATTATCTTGTAATCATTTATCACCTTCCCTGATAATATGTCTTCATGGGGGTAGTCCAGGTTGCCCATTATTGGGGTACCCTTGCCTCTCTTGCCAAATTTAAGCTAGAAAAATGAGGCAGCTGCTGAAGAAATTCTGGTGGGTTGTCTAAAGTAGCTGCATAAAATAAACAACAGGCCAGAACAACTTATGCTATTAAACTTATCTCTAGACAACTTTAATGGACTATATGGGGAATAACCACTCTAGTAGCAGCTCGGGCAGGTGTGTAACTTTGAAGTAAAAGATTGGACCCTGTTATGATTGACTACATCAGTGAAGTTAGTTTCTGCTTAATGCTGTATGTCTTGTTCTAATTTTTATATTCTGGCTAATTCATCTATTGCTACTTTCGCTATTATGTTTTGCTTTTCACAAGCAAGGGATGATTCAGAGGATGATTACAGTGATTATGATGCTTCGGACATTCAGAACCCATGCTCTCCAGTTCTCTATGCCAGCGAAACCATTCCTGTAGTTGAATGCCAAGAACGTATGATTATGATCTTAGTTAATAGCTTGAAAGTTTTGATATAATGAATGGCCTCTTGATGAAAATCCGGTCTCTTTTTTTCCCACTTTTTTCAGAAAATCCATCTAGCTACCGCACTGATAATGATTATTTAAAGAAGTAAGCTTGTTTCCACCTGATATATGATGCCTTTGGATTTCTTGCAAATCATGTTCTTGTTGTTGTTTGTTTCTCTCTTGAACAAGCTATACACTGTCTTTAAATAGATCTCTCCTGATCTTAAGCACAACTAATACACATCACTTTGCAGCATTTCTCGCAGTTTATGTGACACTAATGAAACTTTGGCTGGACAAGGAAAGAAACACAATAATCTCAAACTGTCTCCCGTAAGTGGTCAGTAAAATGCTCAAACTTTATATTTACCATCTTTGCAGAATTTAATTTCAACTAGGATGGTAAGACGAGGCTTGGTATTGCTCGTCAAGTATACTCAATTTTGCTCGCTTTTTTGTTTTTCCCAGAAATATCCATCTTCGATTTGGTTGATGATGATGATGATGATAAGCCAAAGCCAAATGATGCAGAAGAAACTACACCAAATGCACATGAATCTCATGTTGCTTTTTCAGTTGAAGGTTTTTAACATTGTAGATTCTGCCAACGTAATTATTGTTTCACTTTTTTCTATAACCAATAAGCTAGAGGTGAAAAGGTCATAAAGATAAAACTTTGCACTTTCTTTCTGAAGAAAATTGTTATGGTTTACGTATTCTAGGTGTGGCATGACCGGCCATTTGGATTGTCTTTCTTAGTGTTTGTAAAGAAGTTTTAGAACCTGCAAATTGTTGAGTACCTCAAAGATCTTTTTCTTTGGAGAAATGCTGATCAGAAACATAGCTGAATCCATTCCACTATTTAATCATCCATCTTGTGTTGAATGACGGGTTTTTTTAATCTCAGGTTTAGGAAAAGTGGAACCAGAAACTCCAGTCCACTCCCCAAAGATGCCTGGCAGGTAACACCTTTGAACTACCTATATAAGCAGTTATGCATGCAGAATTGTTGACAAATTGATATATTTTCTGTCACAATTAAATGGAATCTTAATAGACTTGACGGGAGTTGATATGCTTCTTAGTCTCGTTTTGTAACTCTAGCTGTTAGTGGTTTGTCCTATAAGTAAATATTTTAAAGAGTACCATGCCCTCTATCTAACTTTTACCGCTGCTCAAAGTATCGAAACTCGGAGTGAGATTTTCGCTTTCCTAAATTGGAGGTAAGTAAACCTAAAAGGAATAGAAAATAGAGAGAAACTCTCCTGCCTCCATATTATACTAGGAAAACAAGATTGATTCATAGTTCTGGTATGAAGTATATTATTCTGGATTAGGTTAGAATCTTAGATTGTAAGTTGCTTTATGAATCCTATTTCATTTAGATTAGCTATTCTGCAAACATATGCCTAGGGTTCATTATTTTTACAGTATTCAGAACTTAAATCTGATCTTCAAGTTCTTCCTGTTGAGATATTTTCCAATCTTCTATTCGTTGTTATTCATTTCAACTATCAAGTATCTTTATGCCATTTCATCAAATTCAACCTATTCATATATTTTTATCCCATTTTTTCTGTATCTCCCTTTTTTGTCAATTTCTATTGCAGTTCTTTTCAGTTCCACTGCAGTTATGTTTTATTTGGCATCTTGTCACTGTTGTGGTACAATAGGTGTTTCTCTTGCATACAGTATTATGATAAAAGATTCACATTTGCTAAAAAAGATGGCCAAATATAATGTTAAATTCAATAAAATTCAGGGACCAATACTTAGTTTTCAATCCTTAGCTCTTGTACATAAATAACCTCAAAATATTACAGTTTATCTATTACAGTGTTCTAACAATCTGAAACCTAATGTTTCAAGATCAGATGCATTTCTTGTTATAACTACGGAACTTCCTCCTCAATGCCCTGTTTTTTGCCTTACAGATGTAATCCATATGGTTCTCCAAGAAAACAAACAAGGAAAAAACATTTGCCATGCAAGCTCTTGGATGGTGGTTTATTTGACCTTTCATCTGCAGAGATAAGAAAGCCTATACCACCAGCAATTTGGTCTGGAAATGCCCAGGTAAGTGCATTCTACAGTTAGTTGTTTTACATTCAGCTATGCATGTAAATTTGAGGATGACATTCTAACTGACCTCTTTCTTTTGATTTTCCTTTATCTGGAAAAATTAGGATGTATTAATTTCGAGCATTTTAAATGTTCTAGATAGGAATTAATTAATGCATTATAATTGATTGTTTAGTTAGTTAAAGAGTGGCTTTCTTCTTTCAAAACAATCATGCATAATAAATGCGACTTAGAAATGACAAAATGCTCAATTACACATTTCATGCCTATCAATATTTAGACAGAAGGCATTATTAGTCAGGGTAAGGAAAACTCACGTGTTTAAAAACCTAGGTCTTTTTACTTCATGCTTCTACTATTCAGGGTTGTTTTTTGGTATACACTCAAACTTATTCCTCAAGTGGGACTGCAGGATGTTAAAATGCAGGAATTTGATCTTTCATGCCGTGACGGTTTTTTAGGACAATCTCTAAGATCATGCGATATAACTGGCGACGCAAACCATTTAATAAATCCCAGTAATCCTTCTCCATTCAACTGGAATTGCAATAGTTTTCAGGGTGCTTCTGGCGGTGATGAACAATCTTATGGCATCCATGAAAGTGACATTTGGAATGGTACTATTACTTTCTCTTATGGTCAGTGTAGTTTATGATCAGAATACAAAATGTTGAATAAGCACTTGGTTTGTTGGATCACTAGACTAAAAGATTTTCAGTAGGGTTTCAGAATGACGGCCTAAAATATCATCCATGAAAGAGTGTGTTTGGATTGCTTTTTAGTTAATTTTGGCTGGTACATGTAGTTACCGTTTGACATCTTGAATCCAAATACAAACCTCGGTGGTTTTTGTTGGGATATACGTCCAGGCTTTCAATCTACTTTTTCCCTCCTGGGTATTTATTTGTTACTGGAGATATGATTGAAGTTTCTTCACTTTGAATAAAAGTATGGGTATGAATAATGTGGTGATGTTGCACTTTTCTTACTATCAGTTGCATAAAACTCTATGTTAATACTTTTCCTACTTTAATACAAGGCTTAGGTCATTGTCTGGTTGCTCTAAGATACATGCTAATTTCCCAACCTTATTACTTCCTCCGTCCCGTCCGAAGCTTCCCATTTGACTTTACAATCAACAAATAAGGGAGTAAGTAATTTTGAATAAAATAATGATGGTGGGTTTGAAAATTAGATATATTTATTGGTAGTGAGTTTGAAAAGTTAGTGGGGGTAGGTTTTGAATATATTTATTGATTTTGATGGGAATGGAATGTCCATAAATGGAAATGGGTATCTTAAATGGGACACCACAAATGGCAAAATGGGAATCTTTTGGCTGAACGGAGGACGTACAATTATTCAAGCATCGATAACGCTCTCCTGATTTACCTGGATCCTCATTATGCGATATACTGTACACATATGCCTCTGTTAGAAAAGAATCCATGCATCAAATCAAGGCCTTATTAATCGTGTATAACTGTAGATTATGATTTCCTAGATATAAGAGATTTTCATTGAAATGGTGTATGGAACTACTTTTGCTAATAGTACTGTTATATATGGTCTAATCGTTTATCAAAATATAATCATGGGTACTTGTGATTTGTGAATGAGAATCTGGGTTCTCTTATTCATTATCATTTTGGGATGCTTGAGTTAATAACATGGAATATTTACATCTGTTCCTTTTCTTGCCTTCCTGCTTCAAGTGCTAGTACATTCTTAATTGAATCGAACTCCAGAAGTACATTTGACATCTAAACTCATGGAATTTGGGATTTTAGACTAGCACCTCTAGTTCCTACTTTTAGTACAACAATATTTTCTTGATTGAATCATACTGTGACATCTAAATTCATGGTATCTCAACTTTGTTATTTAGTGAACCATACATTTCTAGTTCTACCGTTATTATTGGGTTGTATGAACACTTTTTCTAGTGAACATTTCTAAGTTTTTAATTATGTGCTCCAATTTTCTTACCCTTGAACTACGATATATTTTTACGTGCAAGATATTTGTTGGTGTATTATATGTAGTATATGTCACTCAGTTTTTTCCTTAGCAGGTCCTAATTTCGTTGAAGGCAAAATTGATGAGGTGAGAGGGTATGAATCTTTTCGCGACAATTGGATGGACCAAAGAGATTTTGCTTGTGATGATGACTATTTTAACAGTAGTGATCATTGGTCCCAAGATATTAGTTTTGGAAGCTGGAATCTCCAGAATAAAAGGTCTTCCATGACCACAAATTTTATTATTAATTCCGCTTAAGTTTCCTTAGATTTTACACATATATCAATTAAATTATATTAATTATTGCTCGCTGCACAGGTCAAGAGGTATCACCACAATGAAAGAAATAGCTTTTGATATGCCAGGTGCTGTGTTTGGTAAGTACTTGCCCAATATCATCTCTTAACATTTTCCTCTGGAAGAAACCTTTCAGCTTTTATAGTTTCCTCTGCGAAAAACTTCTAAAAGGACAGTGCTTCGTTTGCTAAAGTACTTTGGTCATCTTCGATTTGTTTTCAATTTCTACTAGAAGGACAAGATTATCAAATGTAGCTCAAGCTATTCTTCCTTTACAGAACTGCGGAATAATAAGTCGTATGGCACTGGTATCAAGTATATTCTTCACTGAGTCATGTAATGGTGATATATGACTGCTAGAGAACTATGGATTCTCACCAATATTTTATTTACACTACACATGATGTTTTGTTATTAAATGATCAAATACATCAGTAAATCATTGTTGCTTATTTGTTGACATACCCTTCTTCTCCCCTGCCCTAAAAGATTAGCATCTCATATGGGTGCTTTTATGCGCTACTTTACATTCTACTCAATGAACTGCCATTAGGAAATTCAAATTATAATTGTTACTGGGATTAGGTCCATTGAAAGGGTTGAGGAAGTTTTTCTATCCATATGCTCTGGAGTTGCTACTCTTCTTTTGTTGGTTTCCTTAATTCCTCTTTGCTCTCATTTGATCAGAGGAGCCTCTTCCGTATACAAGGCGCCATGTACCAGATGAACTTGATTTCAGATTTACACATACTCGTGGGTATGTATTCTGTGGACAGGTTCTTATAGCTATAGTTGCTGTCCCTTACACTTTTCAACTGTATGATGACAGGTATTGTACTTTCCGAATTGATGATGATGTTAAAGATCTTAACCCGTATGTAGATGACACAGAGACCTTGAGTCTTCCAAGGTTTCACGTTTTCCCTTTCTTGTTTAACTAATAAGTATTATGTGGACAGGTTCTTATAGCTATAGTTGTTGGCCCTTACAATTTTCCACTTTATGATGATAGGTATTCTACTTTCCGAATAGATGATGATGTTAAAGATCTTAAGCCATTTGTAGATGACACAGAGACCTTGAGTCTGCCAAGGTTTCACGTTTTCCCTTTCTTGTTTCACTAATCAATATTTCTTCTCGTTCGTTCTCTAAGTCTCTATTTTGTATTCTCTCAACAGCGAAGAATCAAGCACTTCCCCTGCAGGTTTGGTCCTAAAACACGAATCTGTTGATTTCTACATTTATTAAAATCTCAATGTCTCGGGTCTTGTGGCATTCAGCAAAGAGCAGTGCATTGAAGACATTGATTTACCAGAAGATGACATGATAAGAACGACATTAACAAGGTAGATATACCTCGTCTCTTGCTAGTTAACTAACAAAATGAGAGCATTTCACCCACTAAAGTAGTTTTTTCTGACAGATCTTCCCTGTAGCAAAGATGACTCATCTAGTGACGTTTGATGATTGAGAACAACAGAAGTAGACTGGTGCTTGGATGCTGAGGCATAACGTGTATATATACTAGCAACTGATGGGAATGAAATTTTGTATAAGCCGGGGGCAAGAAAATGGATGAAGCTTTTCACGTGCTTACGTATATAATGAAAATATGAATCTCAGCGCCTTGGAATACGAATTTGTATACTGAGTTGAAAATTGAGATGAGAATAGACCGGGAGGGAGCAATGCATTGCATTCGTTATCCCTTATATAAATCTAGTAGCATGGACATGATATGATAGAACAGCCTTGGAGGAAAACTAGGCTATGCTAATTGGTCTTGTCAACAATACAAATACAATAGACGAAGATCATTTGAGTTGATATTGAGCCATACTTTTGCGCTTTGCTAGCTACAGGCAAACTTTTTGGGGTGCTTCAGAAGTTGCCATTTTGCAGTTCCGGTGTTCTATTTCTCATTTTCAAGTTTAGATTTCACCTACTCTTGGAAGTTTGGAAAATAAGAAAAAATTGTGAGTGGTTTTTTCCAGTAGACATCTAAAAATACTATTTGTTGAGGAACTTCACTATAAGTTTCAAAAAACCACTTGTAAATAGTTGATTTTAGTGTTAAAATTGTTTTTTTTATAAAAGTCTTAAAATTGTTGTTTATATATGTTTTATAAAAGTGTTAAAATTGTTGTTTATATATGTTAATGTTAGTATGAAGAGTCAACCGATGTTAATTTTAAAATATTTGGTGTATTGTATATAGTTGATGTTCATGAAAAAATTGATTTGTAGTGTAAGTAATTCATGTTTTCATGAAAAATTGTTGTATATATTATAAATCGATGACGTTCAAGAAAAATAGATGATGTTTATTATAAACCGTTGATGTTTATTGAAAATAATTGTCAATTATAATGGAGAAAAATACACAGAAGACCTTCTAGGCACATTCTTACATCTAGGGACCCTTTCCCTTCCCCCTCATTTGTGGTCAACTTTCTGTGTCAATTTGTCAATTATACCCTCATCTGATTTCTTGAAACTACAAACGGTGGCCCAAACAACTACAGTGTTTCTCTGTTGCTCTAGGATAATAGCTTGTACTTCCTATGAATATTTTCTTTAATTTTATAGAACCAGAAAGCTTTCCTCTCCATTTTATGTTTCAACTTTAGCAACTCAGGACTCAA
>JAYMSL010000742.1:0-21253 GCA_036897195.1 Plantago coronopus
AGATTTGACTTTTTTTTTTTTTAAAAAAAAAGAAACACAAGAAAATAAATCAATCATGAGAAACACAAGAGAATTCCTTACACGGCTAGTGCATGGGTAAATGAATTTCATGAACTGATGTACAAGTTATGTTTTAAATTTAATAATACTCCCTCCGTCCCACAAAACTTTACCCACTTTCCATTTTCGTACGTCCCACAAAACTTTACCCATTACCAAATAAGGAAGATACCCCACACACTAAAACATTATTTTAATATCAATACACTTCTTTATCACCACACATTCTCAAAAAGTAACCTACCCCACTTACTTTTTTATTTTTACTCCATTATTTTAGCTCATTTTTTTTAAACTGCGCGCTAACCCTAACGGGTAATGTTTTGTGGGACGGAGGGAAGTAGGTGATAGTCTAGCATCTCATGCTCTGCTATAAGAAGTTATGGCACATTCACACTAACAGTGTAAATTAGGATGCTTTAATGGTTTTCTCGTTTCGTAAATCAAATCAGCAGTGCAAAGAGCGTGAATGACCATTTTCTAATTCTTTATAAAGCGAGGGCGAACTTTTGATTGCATTATTATGTGATCCAATCCAACATCCAAAGCAGCAGCTCTGATTCAAATTTGGCAGGGAAAATCGTGCACTGTGAAGATGTTGGTTTTACATTCTTTTTTTTTTTTTTTTTTTACATTCAATGCTACTGTACTACAACTTGTACTGCTAGTAGTATTAATTAGTTAACGTGAGAAACTAATCAAATGATACTGCCTGCCTGCTTCATGGCCCGAAGAAGAAGAATTCCTCACATTGGTGAAGCATTTATTATTGGCCTTAATTGCACATAGATTTTGCCCTGGGAAATCAAACCCACTTCTTTAAAATCAACAAATTTAAATACGTACTATGATTCTTTAATTTAATATTTTAACTTTTTGAATCACAAAACAAATCAGGATGCAGTTTTTGAATGTGTCTCCTCATAGTTTCCAATGGACTTCATTTATCTTTCAGATTAAGCAACACAAGTTTCACTGCATTTATAGAATCTAATCTTAACCTCAAATTTGATATCCGAAGTTGGAGATCAGAGAAACAATTTTGAAAAGATTATTGACTAGAACAAGTATGTACACTAATCATTTATGTTAGTACTCTATCCGTCCCACAAAACTTTACACAATTTTCATATTTTGATGTCCTAAAAAACTTTACCAATTACCAAATAAGAAAGTTACCTCATACACTAAAACATGATTTTAACATCAATACACTTCGAACCCGGGGGTGGTGCAGTGGTAAGGTGCAGGGTGTAATGGTTAGAGGTCCCGGAGGTGGAGATTTATTTGGTGATATAAGGTTGGTATTGGTGTGGGGTATAAGGTTGGTATTGGATTAGTGTAGTAGTAGGATTAGAATAGATTTGTCTCTTCAAAAAAAAAAACATCAATACACTTCTTTATCACAACACATTATCAAAAAATAACATACCGCTACTACTTTTTCATTTTAACTCCATTACTTTAATTCATTTTCTTAAATTGCACGCAAACCTTAATAAATAATGTCTTGTGGGACGGAGAGAGTAGTTCAGTATGTTTCATATCAAACACTTCATGAATGGCTCTCACACCAACATTTTTATGTATACGTGTAGTATTTACTACCACAAGATCTACGCATTAATACACTAGTAATCAATAAATTTTCCAACAAATTTTATGATTGACTCTAATTTTCAAGCATGTTATTTTGATCACCTTCACCTTCACCTTCAGGTGATTCATATACATGTGAACTTACCATAACTTAGCATGAAATGAATTAGTTTCTTAAATTCTTCACCTCACCGCAAGATAATGAAAACCAGTGCAGGATATATTTCTTCTTCTTCTTCACAATTAATACATACTCACAGAACATGTGAACTCACCATAACTTACCTATGATAATGTCATAGTAGTGACAAACTAAGCATTGTTACAAGCAAACTAGACAAAAGAAGAATGACCAAGACTACCTTTGTTAAGCTGCTACAAAACATACCGTGTATACTAGCTCGAATCGGCTTCGTTCGTGTGTAACGCAGACCAATTTACTTACTACCAGTACTGCTATACAAAACTCATGACTGGCTAATACAACAGAGAGGACGAAACTTGCTAGATGACCTTTAAAAATTGTCTTCGTACGAGGCCCTAGCTTTCTCCCTCTCCCTGAAACTTGGTCTTGGGTTGTATGATAGTTTTGAGCTAAATCTACCAGATGTCTCATTTTCGACGGGGCCACTAAGTTGTTCGTGTTTCAG
Source organism: Plantago coronopus (assembly GCA_036897195.1). Taxonomy (NCBI): domain Eukaryota; kingdom Viridiplantae; phylum Streptophyta; class Magnoliopsida; order Lamiales; family Plantaginaceae; genus Plantago; species Plantago coronopus. The sequence continues at coordinate 2,310 of JAYMSL010000742.1, forward strand.
CTGAGGACCTGACCAGAGTCTTCCGCTATGGCTGCCCATATCAAATCTAGGCGTCGATAAATGACCAGAATCCATGGCATCCCCTTCAAGTACCCGAAGCACCTGTGTTTACATTATGGAATATAAGCCAATTGTGATATCAGCAAAGTATAAATCAAGGAACTAACATACACAACTAGATTATCTTTTTCTTAAAAAAAATCACTAATAGAATTGCTTCTCTGATGTTCGTTCAAATTGCCTATGTATTTGGTAAGTAGGAAGGAGAAATGGTTGAGATAATGGCAGTTGAAATTGTCAGAATATTGTACCTGAGACATGCGAGGCCTTGTTTGTGGATCCCTGCGGATGCACAGCGATGCAGCACGCAACATACAGTAAACCTCGTCTTCTAAATAATCGTTTCTTATCCTTGGGTCTACGAGTTCATCAATTGCATAAGCTTCTAGTAGAGGGCGGGCCTGTCATACAATGGGTTAGGCCCCTAGAATATAAACTTGTAAAGCTCTTACAAAGTAACTGCTCCATGAAGATACTCACCCATTCCGTAAGACACTGCTGGCCTTTGGGCCTATTAATGTCCACTGCTTTGCGTCCAGTTACAAGCTCCACCAGCACCACACCAAATGAGTAAACGTCGGCTTTTTCTGTGATCTGACCACTTTGTGCATACTCTGGTGCCAAGTACCTTAACAGAATGAAAGAGCTTATCGATATGAATTCGTGAATTCAAATAGAGAATAGTTTTTCACAGAGGATATGAGGAAATTATGGATTACCCGAATGTTCCAATTACTCTTGTTTCAACTCCTGTCTCTCCATCAGGTTGCCACCTAGCAAGGCCAAAGTCTCCCACCTTGCAGGTAGAAATTCGTCAAAGAACAATAAGTTCACTTCCAGATACAAACGTTATGCCAATATACAGAAATGAAAACGACTGAACGGGGAAATTTTCTGATTTTGACTAAGTTTTATCTACAGGCTCCCTAGCTCTCAAATCCAAGGAAGCATAATTTTGTATTAACATTAGTACAACCATGACACTTACAAGAAGATCAGTTAATTGAGATATACTTACCAATGGTTCAAAATCATGAGTAATGAGAATGTTATTGGGCCGCATGTCTCTGTGCACGATGCAACCAACTCTGCATTCTTCATGAAGATATCTTAATCCCCGAGCAGCTCCAATTGCAACCTTTTGTCGTGCAGCCCATGGTAATGTATCATGGTGGCGACCTGAAAATATCAAATGCATTTGCATAAACGTCAACGAGCAGAGGCAGAGATAAGATGGCGAAAATGAAGCTCAACTCAGAAACATAGATCATACCGTAAAGATGAGAATCAAGAGATCCGTTGCAAATATATTCATATACCAATAGTCTTCTTCCATCCTCAATGCAATATCCAATCAATGTAACAACGTTGCGATGTTGAGCACAACTTAACACTTCGACTTCAGAGCAAAATTCTTGATCGCCTTGAGAGCTAGCCAACTTGTGTTGCTTGACAGCAATGGCTTGCCCATCCGGAAGGACTCCTCTGTGAACAGATCCGTACCCACCTTCAGCTAAGAAGTTAGCTTGTGAGAACCCGCCAGTAGCATGCTCCAGCTCAGCATACGCGAACCATCTTGGAGGCTTTCCAAATATAGGAGCCTTATGTTGACATATAGAACACAGTGGAGGGGGTCCGGAGGGTGTTGCCCTCGAGGATAGGGAGATCACTTCTCTCAAACTCCCACTGAAATCTTGATTAGACCGACAGCTTGGTGATCCAAAAGCCGTGTCATCATCAAGCTTAGAGAGCTTCTCTAGTAATGCTCTGGTTGCAGCATTTTGGGCGAGCCTATTGGATCTTCCAGAACTTTCCCCAATATGTTCCGAAGATTGACCATGGGAGGTAACAATTTCTGCCATCCATGGTTGAAACCTTAAACTCGAAGACGAAGACAAATTTTCACTATCAGTGTCCGAGCTGGATTCTTCATCATCTTGTGTTGTAGCCAATTCCTCTTTCTTTAAGCTATCTTTTCTTTCATTTATAAAGAACGGAGAGGTTCCAAGGTCAGAACTCGATACTGAGGAGGTTCCTACTTCGGTGGCAGTGAATGTCTCAGGACTACTTGACGGGGTAACCAATGGGCCTCGAGTTGAATCCAAAGAATCGTTTCTCTTTTCTGGTTTTTTCAATGGTTCATCATTATTACAACTTGTGACTTCCAGCTCTTTTCTGGGTGATCCAACAAGATTTAGACGGAGAACCTTTGGATGGGAGCGCTTCATGACAACTATGTTGCATTGCAGCTCTTCCATACATCGTCTTTCTTCGTGTTTGAGCTGTCTGCAAGACATTTGAAAAATAAATGAGATCAAAATAAGATACAGTAAGTTTTCTAATGATTGAATATGTTAAATCTAAGGATATATTGTTTAGAAAAAACTTTACTTGTCCAACACAACCCAGTTAGCATGGTTTCTTTTGGCTTCTGTGGACACAGCTCCGGATGGATTACCGGAAACAATCTTTATCTTCACATTGACCTGAAAACATCATTATAATCAACATCCAAGGCGTGGAAAATCCAAGAAACTACATCCCAACCTAGAGTACTCACTTTATTAGGATCATAAACATCATGAAGCTGAAGAATCATCTGGGAGCAAGAATCTGTTATGTCAGACTTTTGTTCCAATATTGTACCAGCGTACGACTTCTTGTGGCCACTGGCACAATCTCCAGCAAATCTCGGGAAACCCCAGAATTTCCTACCTGGTTTAGAATGGGGCAAGTTTAAGTAAGCTTATATGAAAGCGATAACAGATTCTTGCGCTTCAAACGAACATAATTTCATTCTGGGGCACTATTTTGCAGATATGGAACACAATAAAAGGAAGGTCGGGCATCCATTTCATTCATGACAAGAAGCAAGATAAATGCAACCAATAAACAAATCCTTCAAACAGTTTTCTGGCTTGCTAGTAACACCAAATCTAGCTCCAGCAATCAAGAAGGTTTTGAGCTCCATAAGACAAAATTACAAACATATTATAATTTCTTGGCTTCCACTAACAAGGTTAATCATAAACAGTCATGACATTTTATAATGCAGAAAAAGACAAGCCCCTAAAGAAGAAGAGGCCAAAATCATGCATTTTTCACGCCTAGAGCTAAACAATAACAACAAACTGAAAATGGGGAAGGTTGGAAACAAACAAAACCCAGAAAAAAGTATCATAGATCTTCGTGCTATGTGAAGTAACAACCACGAGAAGGGTGAGCAGTGCATGAAGGTCCAAACAGATTCTTGCATAGTTGCATTAAAGTTTAGGAACTTAATGCAAGGTACTTGAATAGAACCAATAACCAAGAAGGCCACTGTTTCTTTCCTACTCAGACAAGAAGGAACTTAAACAGAACAATAAACAAACTGTAAACAACTAAACATGCTAAAATTGAAACAGTGTCTTGTCTTCCAGAACCAAAAAGGTTTAGAAACCACATAATACATGAGACAAATTTTAAACATATTATAATTTATTGGCTTTCACTAACAAGTACTAGTATAATTATAAACAGTCATGCCATTGCATATAAAAATGCAGAAAAGACAAACTACATCTTAAGAAGATAATTAAGAGGGGAGGAGATCTTTGCCAGAAACATATATACTTCAGGTAGATTTAGGAAATAGTGTTCATCAGTTCAGTATTAGGAAAGGATAAAATAAATTTTAGTATGTAATTAATTAGGTAATTAATCAATCTCTAACCTAGTAGGAGTAGGATTTTAATTAACTAACTTATAATTGTTACGGAATCGGATAAACACAATATAGTTTACCTAGGTTTCCAGACCTAGCTAGTGGTAAAATACTTGATTATACAAGGTGAACATGGAGAGGAAAATATACGTTAAACAGTTGTAAATAGTTAATATTTTATTTTTATGCCTTCATGATAAACAGTTGATATATTGTAAATCGTTGTGTTTATAGTAAATGAATATTGTATATTGTATATAGTTGATGTTTTATTGTAAACACGTTATGTTTACAATAAAATGATTGATATTTATTATAAATGGTTGGTGTTATTACTTTTTTCCTCAAAAATAGACATGTTTAATTTTTCTGAGGATCAACTTATGATCGCACCCAAAATTTTACTCTTGGTCACAGGTTTGAATTTCACAGGAGCAGAGTATTATGTGATTATGCCATTCTGGGTCAGAGCCTGTGGCACTTGTGCGGTTAACTTGGTTCACGTAATTTGCAAGCTATTGCGTGAGTTAATTGAGTTTATTAAGTGCACATAAAAAAAGTAGTGGTCGCGGGTTCCCAATTTTGAAAAAAAAAATTGTGAGGAGATTAGCTGTGTATTTCCTGTGGAGTCAATTAGTTGACTCTATGGCTTGTTATACAGTGTATATTATCTTGTGAATGTAAACTTCATGGTAAGATGGCAAATGTGGTCAAGACATTCTATTGCAGGATGTTACCTAGTCCACACGACACAATCCCGATTCGGGATGTGGTCAAGACGTTCTATTGCAGGATGTTTGGCAAACGAAGCCTTACGGTCTAATCGATCAATACTGCGTCTACGATGCACACATTTCCTTACATCGTACGTGGGTCTCTACTTCCCAAACAGCGTATGTTCTTTGTTCATACAAGTCAAAAACCACGACGGGCAAGCATCCCGAATCATCAGTAGTCTATAGTCTATAGTCTATACTATAGTGAGTGATTGACCAAACAAACTGAATAGCTCAGCATAAGTGACAAGTTATCAGCAGAACACCCTAAACTACTCAAGGTCAAAGTAAACCCTGATGACTGATGAATGAGCCATTGAAATTGAAAATGCCAAAAACCAAACAACAGTATATATTCAAATTTTTAGTTCAAGATTTATCGTCCATTATTGTGTTCTTTTGAAGAAAAAAAATGTACTGTACTTTACTTCCCTGCAAACACATACTCATCCCAACACAAGTTTCTACAGACATTAAACAGATGTACAGTTCACATTTTCTCCACCAAACCACCAAGATAACAACAAATTACTAAATTGAGTAACAGCATGTCCTCCTTTTCACTGTTTATCTTGTTTCTCGGTGTTTGGCACGGCAGTATCCGAGGGCTCAGGTTGCTTCACTTCAGCAGCGTCTGGAGCTTTAGCGGCAGTATCTGACGGCTCAGGTTGCTTCACTTCAGCAGCGTCTGGAGCTTTAGCGGCAGTATCTGACGGCTCAAGTTGCTTCACTTCAGTAGCAGCTGGAGATCTTGCGGCAGTAACCGACGGCTCAGGTTGCTTCACTTCCGTAGCAGCTGGAGATCTTGCGGCAGTAACTAACGGCTCAGGTTGTTTCAATTCAGCAGGGGATAGAGCCTCTGCAGCAGCTTCTGAGGTGCCAGGTTGGTGAGCGACTAGCGAAGAATCCAGCAAGCTTGCAGCGATAGCAGCTTTAAAATCCTCGTCTTCATCGTCAAACAGCATGTCTTCATCGGCGTACCGGATGAATGGATCAGGAGCCCTTCCTTGAAGAGGAACACTTGGAGGCTTTTTCGGGTTTGAGTTGCAGGACTTGATGATCTTCTCAGCTTCTTCAGGCGGAAGCCACTGCCCGAAACTACCGGAAGCTTCAGAGGATAACATGGGACTCTCCTTTGGGAATCTTCCCCTGACCAGGAATATACTCCAACCACAGCCCTTGAGTGTATCGAGATAGGCTGAGAAGTAAAACTTTGAAAGGTGCTCAGGTGCAGCATATAGGCTGTCGAAATTGTACCACTCTCCGTTCACTTTCCTGATGCAAAACCAATGGTTCTGCATATTACAAATGAATGCGCTTTCTTTTTCAGGGTCAACCTGAGCCGGCCCAGCCTCAGGACTGTCCAGGGGTATGACTTTCAAATCCCACACTTCCAAAGCTTTTTGTAAAACCTGAAACAGGATAATCATGAAATCAGTACTTAGCTTCTGAACTTAAACCTGGGAAAACTTAGCCTTACTCAAAAGATACCTATAACAAATTCCAGTATATGCACAAATTGGATGCTCTAGGATAAGATATCATGAACTGTATTGGTATCCCAAGCACAGCCAGAAACAAATTCAGACTAAAGAGTTCACATATATACAGGGGTGTACCTGCACTTAATAATGATAATATAGAGCAGTTCATCAACTGCCTAATATGATGGAAAAGCTATTTCGTTTATAAGAATATCAAGCTGTACATAAAGCTCCCAGCAAGTTTATGATTTGGAAAGCAGACAAATCATATATCATCAGAAAGGACAAAGTCATATTTTCTGCAGCAGGGTAACAATGTTTATCAGCTTTATCAGGCTGAAGAAGATAATAGGAATATAGTATAGACAGAAATATAAGAAGGCTTCGAATTTTCAAATCTTGCAGGTCTATAGTATAATAGGAATATAGGATAGACAGAAATATTTCCCGCAATAGCCTCGAGTCCTTATTTTCTAGCTATTGGAATGTTTTCTTGGCTGAAAGAATGCATAAATCACAAATAGCTTGCATGTTGAGCCAGTTAATCAGAACTAAAATAAATAGAAGCACCATTTCTTATTTATCAGCATTTGCTCTTTTTTTTTTTTTGTAAGCTGCATTTTTTATTTCCTCGATACTAAGTAATGACAACCTCCACTTACAAAGCGTAACTACCCGAATGAAGGCATGCTTTAACCAAGTCAATGACATGAATGCTAAATCTTATCCTTCCACCAAGAGCAAATTAAAGAAAAATAAGTTTCTGAGGTGTTTGGTAAACTTTTTGAAGTCAGGAATACAAAAGAAAAGACTGCATTAGGAGGGATATAATACTTTCCAACTATAATACTTGCATGCATTGAATTATGAAAGAAAGTTGACTACTAAGTTTACAGGATAACCAAAACAGAAGGAAGAATATCAATATCCTTTTCTTTTCTCCCAGTGGATTTGATTTTCCATGTAAATAAACACAGCATAAATCACAAATTCTCTAATATGACATTGAGCCTCAAAACTCATTAGTGAAGTCTACTGAGAAACTTTGACAAGAAAGTAATTGATTAACAACACCATCTTGTGACAACATCCCAGGCCCAGACCAAAATACACCCACCCCGAGCTAGTCACGTGCTAAGAAGATAACTCTTCGGCACATTCAAACGAGACAATCCACAGCAAAAGCTTAAGCAAATTGGCTATTCTAAAATCGCAACGAAATTGGTAATTAGCACATGGTAATACAAAAATAATTGAATTGGAACTACGTTATCTGATTCTCTTTATTTGGAGCAAGTCATTTAAGAATTCTCCAAGCGTCTGACTGTCTTCCCTAATGGGCGCAAACTTCCCTGTTGTTCGACAGCTAAATCATAAACACGTGATCTAACTATTAAACAAGAGCTGAGTTGAAACTGAGATGATGTCAGCCTACTTTTCTAACCTACGTAGAGTTGTATCATTAATTTCCTCAAGCTGCGGTGAAAATGTCCCATGTACTATTTCATTAGGTATACATAAGCAGATGCCGGCACATGCATCCCAATAGTTTCCGGTATGGCGTGCTCTGTTTTTACATTACTTTTAGTACAATTACATAATACCTTCTGTTATTATGTTTTTCCTTACATATTATTTTCATTTTCAAGTATACACTATGTTACATGATCAGCAGAGAATATTTCAACCAAATGCTAAATCAAATGTCGCTTAACTTTTCCGTCACTATAACCATGCATCAAGTAAAACATAGTGCAAATCTTAACACCAATGTGTATAGGATAACAAAATTTACCTTCGATAGTAGAATGGCAAAGCATTTCTATAGATTGAGTATCACATGCAATGCATGAAAATAAGTTTCTAACGATAATTGCATGAAAAGGTTATAAATTTCTCTGAGCGCATACTACACCGCTCAATGACATAATAGCATGAAAGGTTCAGGATGGTATGTATGCCATGCACATGTTATAATTTGGTAACTATTCCCAGCAAAGCATTAAATGAAACAACATACCTGGCCTTATCATGGACGTTCTTGCCAAATTACTATTTATCCACGTCCTAATTACGAAATAAGGTGCATGTTATACACGTGTATACCATGCACCTTATAATGAGCACTTATTATCTTTAGAAAGTACTATATCAATATTCCCATGTCAATGCACATCAAAATCTGAAAGATCCCCTCATGATCATGTTCGTCAAGGAACACGGTTTGAATTAGCATAAAATCCTATTCGAATGGATAAAAACTGAATACCGCATCTAACTCACCCTCGCAGGTAGAAGCAGAAAAGCTATTGATATGAAATATTTATACCACAAACAAGCGAAAACTTAAGATAGAATCACTCTGCAAAGCTAGCAAGCAGCAAAACCTATCAAGATAGAATCTTCACACCAGAAACAGGTGAATACACAAAGAAAGAACCACTTCTGAACAGCTAGCATGCAGCAAAACCTGCCAAGATTCGCATCACAGACTAGAGAAAACCATCCTATAACAACTAGAAGGCAGAAAAACTATCTCGATGAAATCATTAAACCACAAACTATCTAAAACATAAAAAGAACTACTCCTTAGCAACTAGCATGTAGTAAAAACTAAAAACCTATCACGATGAAGTCTTTACGTCACAAACAGTCGAAAACATAAGAAATAACTACTCCCTCACAACCAGCAAGCTGCAAGATACTACGAATAACGAATACTCGAAGCTAAAAACAACCACAAACATAATCAATCGCCACTCATTTACAACTAACATGCAGCAAGATCTATCAAGATGAAGTCTATACGTCCAGGTGAAAACACACGAAAGAACTACTCTCTCACAACCAGCAAGCTGCAAGATCCTACCAATAACAATACTCGAAGCTACAAACCTAATCAATCGCCACTCATTTACAACTAACAAGCAGCAAAACCTACTCGAAGCTACAAATAACCACAAACGTAATCAATCCCCACTCATTTACAACTAAAAAGCAGCAAAACCTACGCAAACAAAACCTCCGGTCCAAAAACCTAATAGCAAAACCGCTCCTCAACACCTCACAACCTACAAATACCTAATTCAATCACGCCTAATCCACATGCAACCGTTTCTCCTACCAAAAATCAACACCCGAACCTACCAAAAATCAACCGCACTCAATCAAAACATTCCAATTCATCCTAAACCAATTAAAACAACTCCAAACCAGCTACCTGTATGCTGAAATCACCGCCAAGCGAGACATTATGCGAAACCTCCGGCACAAAATCACCTGTGACAGCTCCGGTTATCATAACCTGACGCTCGGCCCGATCTAGATCCGAAGCCAAGGCTGCCAAATCGATCTCGGTGAAGAAAGGCCCTTGCAAGACAGTGTTGACGCAATGCACCGCACAGAGCTTGGACTCTTGTACCTCGTGGTACAGCAAACCTCCATTGCTGGAGGCTTCGGGTTTAGCTTCAGCATCACCAGTAGTACCTTCAGCACTGGTACTCATGGTGAATTTGTGAGATAATTCGGGGATTGATTGATAGTGGTGGTTTTTCAGTAGCAGTTACCTTTTGTTGGTGAAGAAGAAGAAGATGGAAGAAATGAAAATGAACATTATATTGTTTTTTCCCTTTTTATTGTTATTGTTATGCCACGTGGGATGTGCTCGGTAAGTTACTTGAGCTGCTACCCGACTCCAGGTTTGGCGAAAATTTACATGACTCATGGTGAGTTTTAACCCATTCCGGAAAGTTCGCTCGTATCCTTTGATAAGTGTTTGCTCGTACTCTATAGTATTTCAAAATTAGAATTGAAAGTCGAGTTAAATGATCAAGTTAGTGAAGGTTTGTGTTTTGGTATGTGATAAGCATATCTTGAGATGAGAAGTGAAGATTGAATTCTACTAACTCATATTCATGTTGCTCAACTCACATAAGTTTTTGTCGGTTCGGGAACGTTTGCGCGTGCTCTTCTGTAGTAGACTGACTAGTAGGTGTATTTCGAAATTATAAACAAAAATCTAGTTATATGAACACGTTAGGGAGGTTTGTATTTGTTATACTGCATACATATCTTTAGATGGGAAGTGGAGATTGAATTATCACATATTTCATTTTGCTGAGCTCACATGAGTTTTTCTCGGTCCGCGAACATTTGCGTGTGTTCTGTATTAGGTGTATTCAAAGTTATAATCGAAAATCGAGTTGTGTGAACGAGCTAGGGAAGTTATGTGATAGACGTGTGTTGAGATGAGAAGTGAAGATAGAAGTGTAAGTCATATTTATGTTGCTCGACTCACATGAGTGTCCGATTTTGTTGTATATATGGGTAGGACGTAAAACCGAAGTTGCCCTAAAGTAAATGGTTTCGGCTGGAGTCTGTTACTTTTATAATAAAGTCCATACTAGCATCTTGTTGCTTTGTTGGACGATATGATTCTTATTAATATACAATATTTTTAGATGTGCCTTTTCTAGTAGTACTCGCAGAGTTTGGGAGGAGTTGCATGCATATGCTTGCTATTTAATATTTTGTGTAGTGTTTTGAAGGTAATCTTATACGTACTATATCCACCTACATGGTGCTCACCTACATGACAGGATGAGTTAGGGCTGGGGTACTCCACCCTCTAGTTGGACATGACCGAGACCCATAACAGGTCTAACGAGAGGCCACAACCCACAAGCCATGCGAGGCTCGAGTTAAGGACGTACAAATCATTGTTTCGATCTCATTACACTGAATTTCGTCATTTCCACCATTACATCATATCCCACATATTCTCTTCAAAGTTATACAGTCAAATATATCATATATGGCATTTTCACAAATTTCATAGACCAATTTTTACACCACATCACATATGATAGCATATACAATACACTAATCAACCCTACCTTACGCAAAAGGATAATAAAATACCATATATACTCGAACATTTAATTTTATACCAGTAAAATACAATTGTATACACTATTAAGGGAAAATTAATGCAGCGTATTCATATCCATGCAACTAAATTCCTGGGAAATGCAATTTTTTTCTTCATATGTCGTAAGGAAAAAGTAGTTTTGAGTTAGCTCTAGATGTTTTATACTTTTTTTTCCGTATAAAAAAATGTATTTTTCAAGACTACCACGTCAACGTAAAGACACTACGACAATTCATTACAAAGTTACCACACCGTTAAAAAGAAACAAAAGGATGCTCTCTTTGTCTCTATTTGGATATTTTTTGTCAAAACTCCAGATGAGGAGCAGTTCATAGTTAGCTAGCTCACCGGTTAACTGGCGCTGGCCCACCAATACCAGTACAACTGCACAAGCATCTAAATTAACGGCCGGACCGAAAGACGCACTTCCTAAAAACACGTTTATTGTAGAAAAACACAGAGGTAGGTTTATTATTATTATGATATGATTATTGGTTTAGCTGCATTTTCATTCTGGGCATAGAAATCATCGAAACACCAATACATACAACAAATTAGTGACAGTAATCCCAAACCAAGCGACGATCTTTCCTATACACTCCCTTTCCTCATATTAACAACAACATCTCTTCCTCATTTTCTCCATTCTCTCCTCAGATCTCTCTCCATTCTCCTCCTAGGTTCGTTCTCTGTTTTTATCGATTTCGGATTATGCTTCCGTTTTGGTTAATTCTACTGTTTCGTTGATTGATTGATTGCTGGATTGGATTGAATTCGTGTGAGTAGGGTGTTGTTTTGGTGTCAATTGATGAGTGTGTTAGCTCAGCTGAGTGTGCTTGTAGGTAGCTGATTAAGTAAGTGTTGGTGTGGAGCTTGATTTGATGTTGATTTGGTGATGAGCGTGAATGCACTAATGTAGTTGTTTGCGGCAGCTATTGATATGTCATTTTAGTATATGGATTACGGTTTCCTGCTTAGGTGTTGGTTGATTGTAGTGTTTGGTTGATTGATTGCTTAGGTGTTGGTTGATTGATTTCGTGATTGAAATGAATTGGTTTGAGTAGGGTGTTGATTTGATGTCAATTGACGAGTATGTTAGCTGAGAGTGTTTGTAGGCGGCGGATTAAGTAAGTGCTGGTGTGGAGCTTGATTTGATGTTTTGTTTTGTTGTTGATCCGGTGATGAGCGTGAATGCATTAATGTAGTTGTTTGCGGCAGCAGTTAATAAGTTGTTTTCGTGTATGGGTTTCTTGATTGAATTGGTAGAATGTTGGATTAAGGTCATTTGATGAGTTTGTTGAGCCGAGTGTTATTTTTAGTGGATTAAGTGTTGTCGGAGCTTGATCTGATGTTTTGTTTTGTGTTAGTGAGCATAATTAAGTTGTTTGTGGTAGAAATTAATATGTAGTAATGTTACTATGGATTATGTGTGTGTTCTTACTTCTAGTAGGATTAGTCAGTGTAGGATCTGCCTACTTAATTGGTCTGTTTTTGGCCTCCACGGCCCAAATCCAATACCATTTTCGGGTTTTTTTTCCTCATTTTATATTTAGCTTTTATTCTTCCAAAAAGAATACTGGCTTGATAGCATTTGGAGGCTATGTAGTTAGGAATGTGAGCTGAATTGAACAGAATCTAAGCTGAGTTATTTGGATGGATGTGCGCCTTTTTTATTGACAATCTAAGCTGAGTAATTTTGATGTTTTTTTAAAATTTTTTTTATTATTATTAATTTTTTTTGAGTAATTTTGATGTTGCTCAGTTTCATGTCTGTGTTTTTTGCTTGCTTGTCTGCTGTTAGTATTGTGTTAGTTTATGAATTGGTCGAGTTCTTGTTTGGTTTGGACTGAAGGGACATATGTAACTGACAGATCTGGTGGCATTTGAGTGAGGAAATGGCTTCTATCCAGTCACCAGTGTCTTTCACTGGGAATTTGGCTACAAAGCCTACTGCTTCTGATCTTCTCAGGAGCTCAAGCAATGGGGTTTGTGGTGGAACGCTAAAAGCCCTTGGAAAGGCTCAAGTAGTAGCAAAAAGGAGAGATGTAACTGCTATGGCGAAGGGTAGAAGAAAGCACAATTATCCATGGCCAAAGAACCCTGACATGAACGTGGAGGGTGGACCTCTAATTCACCTTTCGTCTTTCAAGCCTTTGAAAGAGAGGCCAAAACCAGCCATTTTGGAATTCGAGAAACCTCTCGTGGAAATGGAGAGAATAATGACTGATGTATGGATTTTATAAAGAGCTATGATGCATTTATCTAGTGAAAACCCATGATGGGTAACTCATGACCCCTTCCCATTGCTTGTCGCAGGTGCAAAAGATGATGAAGGAAACTGGTCTTGATATGAGCGACCACCTTCAAACACTTGAGAAAAAATATCAACAGGTTTAGCTCATAATGCTATCTCTGATTACTTGGTCCAACAGGAGCACTATACTATTACTGCTGCTTTCAACTTTGATACATTTCTTGCTGTCATGCTTGCAGAAAATGAAAGAGCTGTATACAAATTTAACGCCTATACAACGTGTGCATATTGCACGACACCCTGATAGGCCAACATTTCTTGATCATATCTTCAGTATTACTGAAAAGGTCTGCTACATTTCATACTCTGACATGTCTACACATACTTATTTTAATAGAATGAATGCATATTTTGTTTTGATTTGTTCCCTTCCTTCTTTTCGAGAATTGATGTTGATAAGTAAAATAATGCTAGTAAAAACAGGATTAAACCATGAGATTCTTCTAGCTGAATGTAAATTTTGATTTTTGTATTGGCAGTTTATAGAACTTCATGGTGATAGAGCTGGATACGATGACCCTGCAGTTGTGACTGGACTTGGTTCGATCAATGGCAGAACTTACATGTTCATAGGCCATCAAAAGGGACGAAATACAAAAGAGCATATTCAGCGCAACTTTGGCATGCCAACTCCTCACGGGTGTGGATTTAGGAATTAACAGTTTTTTAATTTTTTCCATGCAACATAGAAAGAAAAGATGCCGTTGCTATCTACTGCTATTACTAACTCATGGCTTCAACAGTTACCGGAAGGCACTACGTATGATGAACTATGCCGATCATCATGGATTCCCAATTGTAACATTCGTTGACACACCAGGAGCGTTTGCTGACCTTAAGTCTGAGGAACTTGGCCAAGTACTGTTACATACTGAATCTGCAATTGAAAATTTCTGAGTGACTGAGCAGTCCATGCTAACCATATGTTCTTGTACATATAGGGCGAAGCCATTGCATATAATTTAAGGGCTATGTATGGTCTGAAGGTACCAATAGTTTCGATTGTTATTGGTGAAGGTGGGTCTGGTGGAGCTTTGGCAATTGCTTGCGCCAATAAGCTGCTAATGCTTGAAAATGCAGTCTTCTATGTTGCCAGGTGCTTTTACATAATTAGCCTTCATGATATTGTTTTGTAATATGAGTGCCTGTCTGTATTTTCATAATCTATTATATAATCTTGCCTGCACCAATAAGCTGATAATGCTTGAAAATGCAGTTATCTATGTTGCCAGGTGCTCTTACATCATTAATCTTCATGCTAATGTTATTATGTCATATAACTTCCTGTCTGTTAGTTTCTTATCTATAGAGTTTTATATTCATATTTAGCATTATTATATTCCTAGTAGTAGTACCATTTTTAGGCCATGTATGTAAGACCTGTTCTGCATTTATCTACTGTGCTTACATTGGTTAATTGCTAGTTTCTGGAAAATTCCGCTAGTCCTTTTTCCCATTTCTGCATGGATGTCAAAAGCAGTGCCCCCTCTAGTCCTCTAGCTATGAATATTGAATTCAAAATTAATTCTTACAAGACTTTTGAAGAGGTGGAGATGCCCATTAAGGAACAATTTTGATGCATGATGTTCCGTTTTCATCTGTTAAATTCCTTGTCTAGTGCTTATTGTTGGTTTACAAGTTCATTCATTGTCGAATTTATAGCTCTTCTGACATGTTCATTTCTGTTTCAATGTGACAGTCCTGAAGCATGCGCTGCAATCTTGTATAAGTCCGCAAAAGCTGCCCCAAAGGTGGTTGAATGATGCCAGTCTTGAATGTACAGTCATGCCAAGCTCACATTCATGGTCGTAACTTACTTTACATTACTTTTTTCCCAGGCTGCTGAGGTGTTAAAGATAACTGCTGCGAGTCTTGAGAAGCTACAAATTTGTGATGGCATTATCCCTGTAATGTTTCTTCAACTTTTTCCTTTGGTTGCATGTGCATGTTTCTTGCATTTCTCCCACTCTCATCTTTGTGTAATATTTCTTGGATCGGTGTTCATTTGTTTTGCAAGAATTTCTTCAGCCAGGATCCAGGACTTTGTCCTCTTTCAGAATGTGTTGGAAACCACACGTTTAACATTATTAATTTAGTGGCAATGTAGACTTAATAATCCAAATTAGATTGTTCCTCACATACCTATATTTTTTCTTTCCAATAGTTTAATGGTTTGATACTCTTTTTATGTGAATTTAATATCATGTTTGCTCCTGTAGGAACCTCTTGGTGGTGCACACGCAGATCCCCAGTGGACATCTCAACAGATAAAAGCTGCTATTCTGGAATCAATGGATGTAAGTAGCATTTTCATCTTTTCATATAACAGTGAGGATGCATGCATGTGTTTGTTCGAAGTCTAAGCCATATAGTTTGTGCAGGAACTCTTCAAGATGGACACGGAAACACTACTTAACCACAGGGCCGCGAAGGTCCGCAAAATTGGCCGCGGGTTTGCAACAACTCATATCGATTCCAAGAAAAAGGTCAACATGAAAAAGAAAGATGTGCCGGATGTTGAACTGGCATGGAGGGAAAAAGTTAATTCACTCAGACGTTCGTGTTTCGTAGCTTGGAAGAAGTCTAATCCGTTCCCTGCCAAGGCTGTACATGAGATGATTGGGGAACTGAATCAAGAGATTAACTCTTATTACCTCGAGGTTGCTACATCAATGGGTGTGAAGGAAAAATTTAAGGAGCTACAGGAATATCAATACGCCAGGATGCAGAAACTCACAAAGTCTCCAGATGAAGACCTTGAGAAGTTTAGGCGTGAATTTCAAAGAAAGATTCCTTCAACTCCACGTTACGCCAACGTGAAAGCTAAGCTTGAGATGGTGAGAGAATTAAAAGATGTTCTGGAAATGGCAAAATTGAAGCCAAAGGAACGCTCTGGGAGAAGGATCAAAAAGCCCGAAGCTGCAACAGAGGTGACTAATAAAGTGCCGGTTGGAAGTACAAAAAATGTCCTGTCTAAGCCTGCTGAGAAAAAGATCAAGAAGCCTGAAGCTGAGGAACCGCCAGTTGGAAGTACAGGAAATGGCGCCCCTAAGCCTGGTGAGTTTCAATGTTTCATGCAGTTTTTAACTTAATATGGAGGTTCAACTGCAACAATGTCTTATTTTAAGTATGCTACAATTACTGAACAGTAAAATGACCAAAAAGTAAATTAAGTAATGAACTCTTTGCAGGTTGATCATTCTACAAGAACTCGGTTATACATAGTATAAAAATTCAAACGCACTGTATGTTTGTTTCCGGACGGAAAAAAACAACTGAAACTAGCGACTTTGTTCAAATCATCATCGTTTATTATTATGAGCTGACCCAAATTCTGATCCGAAATCATCACTGTCTTTCTGAAATCAATTTCCATTTTATACAATTCCCAGGAGAACTCTGTTTGTAGAAACTCTTTTTTTTGCTTGGTGTCCATCGATGTTGGGTTTGTAATTCTGCAGTCTACGTGGGGTGAACATAACATTTGATATTCGTATTCATTGTCAGGCATAAAATTTTGAAAACAATAATTGCAGGTGTTCAAGTTCGTCAAAGCAAGCCCGCTGTTACATCTGTTGAAGCTTGATAAACACCGAGTATGGAAAAGTTTCCTGAAGCTGTTAGTCTATTTGTATGCAAACCTATTGTCTTCCAGGAACGTCGGGATTTAGATTGTGCAGGTATGGAAGTCCAGAAGATGATATTCAACTTCCTCTGTTCAGCTGGCTTATGTGATTTGCATTGGCTTGGAGTTTTCCTTCTAAGTTATGGCACGTTATCTAGTTCAGTTGTTTATTTAGCTCAGATAGGCATAGAACATTGGACAATCACTATGAGTTCCTGGATCAACTGAATGCTCTTTGCTCCTTGTTTTTCTTTCTTCTCTTTTTGGTTGTATTTTATTCCATAAACTTATAGTGAGTGCTGATGCAGCAGTGTATCTGGAAACATTTCAATAATTTGTGTTAGCATCAAAGCTTCCTTGCTTAAATTGCAGCACCACCTGTCTACATTCGGATATGTGCTTCACTGCTGCCTTCACACTTGGATGCACGTACGAACGGTTGCAATGTAGCATGCTCCCTGTTGTAAATATGTCGATTTTGGTTAAATGATTGCATCTCATTCTGCACCCTCCAGTCCAAGTGCATATTGGTGATTCGTAAACACCTAGGTGTGGCATATGAACTAAGCTGCAAATACGGCTAGTGTTTAAGCGAAAATTCGTATCCGTTGCTTGAAATTCTGAAGCCCCTAATTCTTGCAAACTATCTGGATAAAGCGAAACTCGCGTTGTTCTTTCCGCAGCCATACAAGTATAATCACACATAAGTTGGTTTTCTTTCACAACAAAGTGACTACAAGTACATATGTGATGGTAACACACATGACACAAACCAACACTGCCATTCGAACAATACATCTCGATCCTCGATTTTGGAACAAAAGTCGATTTTTGCAATTTCAATTTGTTTTCCCTATTCCCGTCTCTCTTCTTCTTCCTCTCTTTAATTACGAAGATTGTGCTTCTCTTCTCTCTGATTTACCGACCTAGCTAGGAGCTCACCGAGATCGATCAATCAGCGGTGAATAAAAGCCCCAAATGTCTGGCTAGCCTTCATCTCCATCAAACCAGCTCAGTTCTTCATCGTTAAGAAATACAACTGTAAGATTGGTGAGTAACCATTATTTTTAACCGTTAACTGATCCAATTAGCTTTTTCTTCAATCCCCTATATAAACCCAGTCATCCATCAACCATAATCATCACTTCTCAATTCCAATTTTAGTTTATATATACATAGAAGATAATTTTGTCTTATTTGGAAAGCTGTGGGTAGGAGCTAGGAGGAGGTAATCTGTTTCTCTAGCTTCTAGTATCTAAATCACCTCGTTATTCTGTTTGATTGATGTTAACAGAGTAGTTTCTTGTTGTAATAGGTGTATATTACTGTATGCACAAGCATCTCCGGTTCAGGTGAGGATTTATGTACTTGTTTCTAAGTTTCACTCTTCATATTCATCTTCTTGATTCAGTCTACCTTCTGATTATATATTCGATGTTGCCTTAGACCCTTCTTATTGTTTTTCCATATGAAATATTGAATGGATACAAGTATCAGATTCTGTTTGTATATGAGATATGTGGGTCTAGGACTGCTTCGTATAACCACCGAGTGGAAAGGACCGTTGGTTTAAAGTTATACGTACCAGATCCTATTTGAGTAGTTAGGTGTAGTTCGGGTAGCTGCACCTTACTGTCCAATTTGACATGTACCTAGGCATGTCACCGTGTGTGTTCGAGATAGCTCCTCGCGTGGAAGTATAAGGTTGTGTTACTCTTGGTTGATGGTTGGTATATGTAAAGTCCATTCATTCATTTCCAGTTCATTGGTTTTGTTCAATACCAGTACAGTATATACATGCTCTCTGTTTATTTCATATCCTCACTAAGTCACCAAAGACTTATCCTTTCATTGTTTCCTTCCCCAGAATAAGCAAGTAGAGGTGGAGAACTTCTGTGTAGATAGGCTTGTTATTTGAATAAGAAGGGAACCCCGGTTCGTGTGTTTATAGAGTACATGTTTCCCTGCCTTGACCATGTGTGTTTTGTTGAGACTGTTGTGTGTGACCTGCTTATGGAATAAAGATTTCAAGTTTGATAATTTCTGTTT
>JAYMSL010000743.1:0-21242 GCA_036897195.1 Plantago coronopus
TTGGTCGCCAAGTAATTAATGTTGGTTAGAAAGGATGAGCCAGTTACTTAAATTCAGGTCATAGGATTAGCATGGTATAAACAGTTACTTATATTAGTTTTGTTGCATGCAGATCATTGAAGAACATCTTGAGGATATATTGTAAGAAGGTCAATAGTGAAGCATGGGAGCAAATCACTGTCCCATCAAGGTTGATTTTGATTATTGCATCATTTTGCATTCGCGCACAACTTTCAACAAAGTGCATTGCTGTTATTTTTTGCTTGCTGCTAGTCATTTACACCCTATACATGTATATTTACCAGGGTTAACCTGATGCAACTTTTTTGTCTGAGGATACATTGTTAACCTAAAAATTTATTAATTGTCCAGTGTGAGATCTATTGTTGCCCTCAATCTTCCGAGCTATGGAAGTGGAAGGAATCCATGGGGCAAATTGAAGCCAGAGTACTTAGAGAAGGTACTGGAAAATAAAACTTGTTCTTTGACCATATGCACGTAAACTAGTCACCTCTCTCTTGGTAGTACGTAAATTATTTGTGTGGAGGTGCTGGGTGATTTGATTTATTGCTGAACAAATTCTCTCTGTATTTAGAGTTAGTATGAATAGATTTATCTTTTTAACTTCAGCTGGCTTAAAATTCCTGTAACTTCACTCTTTTCTGGTAAATTCTTCAACCGGGTATTGAAAGAACCATTATTCGACCTTAGGCTTGTTATGGTCTCCAGATGGATAACAAAGTGTCATTAGCCGAGGCACCAGGAACTCTTCTTTCAAATAATCCTTCACCGCAATGGATGAGCCCAGAAGACACTGTTTCACTTTATTTTTTTCATGAGACTCTTAGTTTACAATAAACATGCTTCATTTCTGAGTTTTGTATTTCCTATATTTGTTTCTGGCTTTTAATGTTTATGAATCAAGTCACTCTTGCTATCATGCAAATAGGAAACTGTAATCAACTACTCAACTTAAAAATCTCATAAAGTAGTTGACAAAGTGATGAAATTTTCCGTTCACCTATCATGCAGAGAGGATTTGTTGAGGCCCATGCTGATGATGGTTTCTTGGAGATTTTTGGTTTTAAACAAGGATGGCATGCTTCAATGGTCATGGTTGAACTTATATCTGCTAAACACATAGCTCAGGTACTTTGATGACATGCCTTGAGTAGCATCATTTCATTTAAATAGTATTTCTCAGTTCATTTTTCTGTCAACCTATCTTATATCCTACTCCCAGACTCCCTGATACTTCTTTGTATTTGTAATACACTCCCCGTGTATTACAATTTTTTCAATAAATCCTAATTTACCTTTTAAAAGCTGAATAAGTCGATTACTTATCCTGATATGCATCTTTGCTGAGTTAATTAGGCGACTTACAAATATGAGGATAATCTGACAGTTTGCTACAAGTTTCTGGCAATTTTGAAAGCATCATATGTATGCCATGGTCTTCTGTGTTTCTTGTTTCGTTCTCACTATTTTCAGCTGTAAGGCAATACATAATAAATTATTCCAGTAAAGAGAGCAAATTGAAACTGAAGTTGTCGGCCGCCTTTGCTTTGCTTTATTTATTGACTTCTCTGTCCTCGGGCTTGTTTAAATGTTGGTATCATTATTTATGCCATTTAAGGTTTCTTCTTTTTCAGAGTTCTCTGGACTAATCTAAAGTTCACTTCATTTATCATCATTCTTTCAATCTAAATTAAAGATGCCAGAAAATTCAAACTCAGTCCGTTCTTTTGATTTTGACCTTTTTGTCATGCTTATGGGGAAACTTATCCTCCGGTTTGGATTCCTAACCTCTGATCATTTTCATTTGGTCTTTGCTTATCCCCATATCATCTATGGAATCCTTATATACTTGGACCAAATTAGTAATAAAAAGAGATGCTTCCCCAGAAGCTTGGCCGTGGTACCCCCAGTGCATGAGAGTTTTATCTTTTGGTCACTATTTGTTGCATGGATGTCATGATTTTTTATGAATCGGCTAATTATTACATACTATTAAATATTACACCTAAACCTGCACACCGAATTTGAACTCTTGACCTCCTACTTGCAATTCCTTCTCCTTACTGCTGCGCCACCTTATCAACCCTACATGGAGGGTATTTTCACCCCAGGGGCAAGTGCGTGTGCACCTCCCTCTCACCATTCACCTGGACCCCACATAGGGCCCACCTGTGAATAGTGCACTTGCCCCTGTGGCCTCATGAACCCTACATGGATGTCATGATTGTTTTCTTTATTGATGGAATTTAATACTATGTTTTAATATCCTGAGCAGTCACATTATATTGATGTATTTGTGAAAATTTCCAGTTGGGTGGAGTCATAATTTGTCTTTGATTTTCAGTTAACAGAACTTTATGCTCCTGCAGGCTTCAGCTATTAGATTTGAGCTTAGAGGAGGAGAATGGACAGAGGCGTATATGCAAATGGATGGTGAACCATGGAAACAGCCAATGAACAAGGAGTTCTCGACATTTGTGGAAATTAAGCGGATACCACATAAATCCGTCATGGTGAGGGGTGAATAACAGATTTGTTCTAGTTATTTATCTGGATGCAGCAGATGCTTCAGCATCATATCATGTATAGATCCCTGTTTAGCCCTGTATGTAATCCATGTGGTCGTCTAGGGAAAATTGATTTAGTCGAGTACCAAGAGGGTGCTAGACTATGTAACTTGGTATTTAATTGTGCCAATTTCATGTGGAAATGTAATTTCAAGTTGAGACCAGTTAGCTGTCAGTTCAGTGGTTAAATTGGTTACCAATGTAAACTGCTTGGCTGAAAAATACTAGTGAGGATTGTATCTCTGGCGTTTAAGTCTGTAGCGCTTTGAATAGTATGGTTTAAAATTGTATTATATCAATGAGGTTTGGCATTTTGTCCATGAAATCTTACCTTTCTTTGAGTTTTGAGTGTTCCAAATCTGCAGCACCCTGAAATGAATTAACTGACGGTTTGGCTTTCAATTCGTATTGCTTGGTTAAGAAAGAATCGAATATCTTACATGATTGCTAATTGCTTCATGCTAATATCGAATTTTAGTAAGAGTCGAACGATGTGGTGATGAAATTGCTTGATCTGCAGCTATAACAAACACTTTCTTCAGTCAGAACTCTATTATAATTCCTTAGCATACACATTTACAGTTTAATTTACACTATATTATCTTTTATGTGATCATTCAAGAACAGTGAGAAGTAAAACACAAGTCTATGTAGGTTCTAAGAATTTCATTCCTAGTTATTTGCAACTCCAGCTCCTAAATCTTGAGGGGCAGAGGCCTCAACACTAGCACCAATTTCATTCATCTCCACACCACTCTGTTCAGCAGAGTCTATGATTACACCTTCACTCTCACTGTCCGGAATAGATTCGTTAACCTGCTCATCAGGACTTCCTGCTGAAGCTGCACAAGCATTAGCATCAATGGGACTCACTGCTGGAGTGTTAAAGAAGTTGCAGAACTGGATGAAATGCCCAACACGCGCTGTCATGTTTCGCCCTATTCTTGTGCTGGAGCAAAATAGAGCTAATAGAGTGACTGATCCTACAATAATGAATAGTCCAGCAAATTCATACAAAGTTAGACTGGAAGTTCCCTGTGAGATAGTCGAAGATAGTGGATCTTGGGAGGAGTAACCAGGCCCGAAATTCTTTTGCTCAAGCGCAGTTATGTTTGGACCTTGCGTAACATCCAAAATTGCCTTAGAGAAGTGTTTCGTTAAACGGGAGCCAATCGGGAATGCCTGAAAATCACAGCAATTCCCTTATATCATAACTAAATTATGCGTAAACTTATATCCTAACATCATCATTTTAGGAAGCAATGCATATCATGCCATAAAAAAATTGAAACTTAAGAGGATGGCTGATCACTGATGCATAAGTAGGATAACAGAAAACTCACAAAGCCAAAGCCACCAGTCCTGTATGTTGGTCCAACCATCTTGTATTCAGAGTCGTATTTGTTGAGAAAGAGCTTCATGTAAGGAATTTCATCGAATATTGCATCAATTCCATCATGTTCGCTTCCCTTAGACATGGCATCATGGTATTCTTCAGGAGACGCATAAATTTTAAGCCTTGTTTCACTAATGTGAAGTGGTTCAGTCAGAAATGCTTTCATGAAGGATCCCGATTGGCATCCTACATAGTAATTGTCTGAAAACGCAAACTTCAACTGATCTACGGTTAGAATTGCCGAAAGATTTGCAGTGTAGCTCTGCATTAGTATGAATGCCATGAACATCCAAAATACTAAAACAAAAAACGACCACTTATTCGCAACCATATTACCTGCAGGAACACAGAGAAACATTTAACATCATAAGAACTTGATTTAAATGGAAATATACATGTCTATTCTCTTACTTTCAGGGAAAGCAAGAATAGATACAGGAGACCAGTAAATCATTCCAAGTCTCTCCTGCTGAGCTCTAATAATCATTAGATCTTCGTTACTTCTAGTCACTTGGTTTTCCATTATGCGGAGAACAATTCCCATCAAAACGCAGGCAGCGAGTATGGCTAACCAAAGATCCCACCTCAATGGCTTGATAAAGATCCACATATCAAACGGCTTCCTATTTTTAACTACTAGAACAACCCCGGATTCAGTATAAGGTAATGAAAACTCAACGTATTCTGCTCTTGGAGCGCGAATTGTTGTGTCAGCCACGACCATATCGAATCTCTAGTTAGACAAGGTAAAAAGATAAATCAATATAAATTACTTCCTCTTTATAGTAATGCTATAAAACAAACATGTAACATCAAATTACCTGTGGTATCTTGTGTAGCATGTCATCAAAACTCCAATCTATATTTTCTGTGTCATTATAAATCTCAAACTCGTAGTTGATGTGGACCGGCAACAGTTCTCGGGCTGCAAGGAAGATATCGATTGCAAAACCATCTGCATTTGTCTGGTTTGTTGTATGATTGAAATTTGCACTAACAAATTCCTTGAATCCAAGCTTCCAAGGTATTCCAACTCTGACGTTTCCTGCCGTATGGACAGCCTGGCTGTTTGGTCGTGTACTTGTATCTCCAGGCCATATAATAGTTTTGAGTTCTTCAACTGATTTTGAGTTCGTTCTTCCTGCGATCGAGCTTAATTCTCTGACTATCCCTTCTTCTGGTGTCCAAAAACCCACTGTTCTTTCTCCAGTTCCATACACATTGATAATCTCAAAAGCCGACTGCTTCAACTTTCTGTCAATCAGTTGAAAGTCCCCTGCCAAGCCTCGGAATTTTGTTGCTGTCAATTCGTTGAGAAGCCTAGGGCCGATCTCGGAGGTCCTCAAATTTGTATAACCTGTTTCATTTTTTACTTTGTTCACATAGCTAGGATTTATTGGCCCAACCTTCTCCAAAGCAATCATAAGTGCAGTTACCGCATCATATGCCCATAGACCATAAACACTCAGTTCGGTTTTTGAGTCTCTGCTCTTCTCTAGCATTTTCCTTTTCCACTTTTCTTGGAAATCTTCAAGTTCCACCAAACGATAAACGTAAGGCCTTACTCCCAAAACTCCTTCCATCGAATCACGGGCATCAAAGGGCATGGATTTCATGAAATTCGATAGACTATCAGAGATGATCCACGCATACCCTTTACTCATGATTCCAACACTTTTTGCAATAGTAAACAACTTATAACCGAGTGAAGGGCTAACGTGAACTAAGAAAACTCTAGTTTTCTTTTTTGCTAGCCGTTTTAACTCTTTCGAAATATAACTATCTTCAGCTGATGTAGAAAAAGCAACTGATGATGCTATGCCAACTTCAACTTCTTGGAAAGCCTTATTAATGTGAGAAAGAAATTGGTTGCCATAATCCGAGTCCTCGTACAAAACAACAACCTCCGGCCATTCAAATCGCTGGCAAATAGCTGCAAGAGCTTGCGCTTGTAGTGCATCATCTGGTGCTGCTCTAACAAAGTAGCCATTATCTCTAAAGGAAGTACTCGAACTTCTTGCAGTGAATGAAACAACTGGCACAAGAACCTGTTCCCCAAGTTGTGTGATGAATACATTTTGTGTTTCATCCTGTGGCCCAAGAATCCCGTGGACTTGTTCATGGTGCAGTAATTCCAGCGCTACAAGACAATCATCAAACCAATGTGCCTCATTCTAAAAGTTTAAGATATGCTATGAATCTAAAAGTCAATTAACCAGGACATAAAGTTGTACGGTTTGCAATGCAAAAAGAGATACTAGTTCACATGATTTGATAAACGGAGAGACCAATCAAGCAGAATTTTAATATCTACTTGTGAGATTTAACTTATTGAAAATGTAAGAGGCAACATATGTACCTGCAATGTTAGCATCTAGAAGGCTTCCAGCATTCTTGACGTGCAGCTGTAACCGGGTCTTGTAGTCTGGATGGGCCTTATAGAAGTCGCTAAGTGCCATCCTCATGCACATCTCCAGCATGGAACCAAATGGCGAGTCCAGATCAAGAACTGCACCAACGTGGACTACAGATTTTACAGGATCTGAAATTCCAGTCTCAGTAACAACTTCAGAACCATACGAACTGTCACAACAGGAAAAGAAGAGAAGAAAGCAGATTACAAAGAAATCTAATTGCTGGGCCATATTGACAGAATTTTGAAATTTTCTACGTGTCTTAATGAATATTATACTAAAGAAATACTAGGACATAGCTGTAAGATGCTGAGTTACTTCCCCCTACATTTCGTATTGATAGCGATATATCTGAATGTGAAATAATTGTGGGGGTCCGTTGACATTGGTATTTAACTCCCCAAGTCTTTGCTTAGGAATTAAGATCTTCGTTCTGATTTAGTCAATACGTTAAGTTTACAAGACATGTTTGATGTTTCAATGAAGCTTCATATTTTAACATTTATCAATTAATTGTCCAAGTAAACAAAGACTGAATCAAATGCAGAATATGGTGATTACTCAAGATTCTTCATCAAATCATAGTACTAATCAATGACTTAGTCAAGATGAGTATTTAATATCTCTTCTGCATCTGGGATATATATGTACATCAAACTGGGGAGATATTTTACCAGGAAGACGAATCAGGCGAATCAGCCCCAAGTTCGCCAACTAAGTTATTAGTATTAGGGATTGCAGGTGTACTCCTAGCTGCAGTGATAGTACAGTACTGTAAATCTGTTATAAACATCTTACTTTCAATACAACCTGATAATTAATACCAGAACCCTACAAATTTTGCTTTTCATTTTTTTTACCACACAACCAACTCCCCTGTTTCCTTCCTGTGATTAGTTTTTTCTGGCCATGAAATACTCAAGGACTTGAAGTCATTTCCAAACAGCATCCGAAAAGGTCGTTTTCATCTAGAAAAACGACCTCCGAAATTGTCATTTCACATAGAAAATTTGTTACGCATCAGATTATTCTCCCCAACTGCTTACCTACTGTTATATAATTGAGATTCTAAATCTTCTTGATATTCCTGAGTAATTTCTACTGGAAGTTTATAATAGAAGACGTACGCGTTCACATGAAATGAATTAATTAACAGCTGCCAACAAGAAAAAAATCAAACTTAATAGAGTTCTTAACATACTTTTCTTTACCGTACTTGGCAAAATACCATCGAAATACAGAAGTGAAAGAGATGGATGTGCAGTCGAAAAACAAATTTGGTATATAAACGGAAATTAAATGGTTCAATTAGCTCACATTGATTGTTTGCCGAATCACCGGAATGCGCTTTTAAAATTTGAAGCATATAGTGAATCTAAATGTAATCGGTATAATTTATACAACAGACGAACAATATTATGAATGTTTGCCAAATCTAAAATTATGTGGCTTCCAGAAACTCATCCCAGTGAAATTCTATGTCCTAAATCTGTGGAAATTCATGACTCATTACTCATTAGATCCCCATATTGCTCTATATAATTTGCACTAAATACATGTCAATTATTGAGTCCGTGTTTCGCCAGTTGGAACGGTTTCTTGAATCTCATCATCACTATCCTGTGCAGCCTCTTCAACAACATGATCATTCATACCTTCTGCGGGTGAATAATCACCCACACTGTTCGACGTGGATTCAGTATTATCGCCCACATCTTCTTCAGCAATATCTGCAGTGGTAGTATGAACAACTGGATCCACTCTTGCAGTTTTAGACCGGTAGCAAGTGTTAACAAGACGAACCACTTCTTCAACGAGTTTTCTACCAATCCATGTTTCTGAGCAAAATAGAGACACTATTGTAACTGAACCAACTATAAGGAAGAGGCCAGCAAAGTCATACACAGTAAGACTTGGAGTCCTCTGTGATATAGTCGCGGAAAGTGGATCTTGCGACGAATATCCAGGTCCAAAGTTTTTACGTTCAAGAGCCGTCATGTTTTGACCTTGCGTAATATCCAAAATTGCTTTCGAGAAATGTGCTGCTAAGGGCGAGCCAAGAGGGAATGCCTGAATCAGAAGCAAAGGCTGATTATTCGGGTCAGATTACTTTTAGCACTTCCAATAATCAGAAGCATTTGCAAACAGATGCTATAAACATGCACAAGTGGAGAAGAGAAACACTTACGAAACCGAAACCTCCGGTCCTGTATGTTGGTCCAACCATCTTATACTCCGAATCATATCTGTTGAGAAAAATCTTCATGTAAGGAATCTCATCAAATATCGCATCTATTCCATCATTTTTGCTTCCCCTAGACATGGCATCATGGTATGCTTCAGGAGACGAGTAGCCTTTAAGCCTCGATATGTTGATATTAAGCTGCTCTGTCAAAAATTCTCTCATGAAAGAACCATTCTGATAACCAATGTAGTAGTTATCTGAAAACGCAAACTGCAATTGATCGACTGTCAAAATTGCTGATAGGTTTGCAGTATAGCTCTGCATTAATATGAAGGCCATGAACATCCAAAACACTAACACGAAAAATGACCAATTATTGGAGACCATGTCTCCTGTCAAAAGAAACAAGAGAGAAACTGTTAGCTTTAGTCCACAAGATTATATTATGGAATCGAAAAAGGGTGTACGTAAAGGCCATGGTGAAGAAAACATTACTATCAGGAAAAGCAAGAACGGCAACAGGAGACAAGTAATGGGCACTACGCCTCTCGCTGTTAGCTTTTTCCATTTTGCGAAGTACTATTCCCATCAAAATGCAAGCCACAACTATAGTCAACCAGAGATCCCACCTCAAAGGCCTGGTAAATATCCACATGTCGAATGGCTTCTTATTTTTTATCACAAGAACAACTCCTGAGTCGGAATAGGGTAATGAAAATTCAACATAATTCGCCCTTGGAGCCCAAATTGTCAAGTCCCCCACGACCATGTCGTATTCCTAGAAATCACATGCTCTAAATAATATGCTCTACACTAAATAACGAAGGAACGAATGGTTGTAGATTATATTTATATTACCTGTGGTATGCTGCGCAACAAGTCATTAAAGCTCCTTGATTGACTATGGCGTATAAATTTATGCTCGATGGGGAATGGTAGTTCACTTTTGGCAGCCAAGAACATATCTATTGCAAATCCAGTTGGATTTTTAGGATCCGTCGCATCAACAAACTGAGTGAATCCAAACCTCCAAGGAAGTCCAACTCTCAGGGTTGGATGTGCTATACCTGTTGGTTGGTTGGCAATATCTCCAGGCCAGATCACGGTTTTGAGTTTCTTCGTTGACGTTGAGTATATTCTTTCATCAATTGGACTCAGCTGTCTGATTATTCCCCTGTCCGGTGTCCAATATCCAACAGTTTTATCACCTGATACATACAAATTGAATATTTCGAACACTGATTGATTCAGTTTCCCATCAATCAGTTGAAACTCCCCTGTCAGACCTCTAAACCGCGTCCTGGAAAGCTGTTCCAGAAGTTTGGAGCCAACAGTTGAGATTCTCAAAGTTTTGTCATCTTCTGCCGTGTCAACATAGAATGAGGTAGAATTTATTGGCCCAATCTTCTCTACTGCAGTTGCAAGGGCAGTAATCGCATCATATGCCCATAAACCGTAAACATTTAGCTCTGTGGTAGAAACTGCAGTCTTTTCCAGAATCATACTTCTTTTCCACCTTTCCTGGAAATGCTTGACCTCTTTCGAGTGGTAAATGTAAGGCCTAACACCAAGTACACCATCCATTGAATCGCGTGCATCAGAATCCATGGAACTCATGAAATTAGACATACTATCCGAGATGATCCATGCATAACCTTCACTCATTGCGTCTATTGAGTTGGCAACGGTGAACAGCCGATTACCAAGTTCAGGGTTCATGTGAACCAAGAACACCCTTGTCTGTTGCTTTGTTAAATTTCCCAATACGTCGGACAGATGACTATGGTCGATGGATACATCTAAAGGCGTGTTATACACTAGCTTAACTTTAACTTCCTGAAATGCCTTGTTTAAATGAGAAAGAAATTGGTTACCATAATCCGTGTCTTCATATAACACAACTACTTCAGGCCATTCATATCCGTGGCAAAGTGCTGCAAGAGCTCGTGCTTGCACTTCATCATCAGGCGTTGTGCTAACAAAGTAGGGGTTGTCCTTATATGGAAGGGACGGGCTTCTAGGAGCGAATGAGAAGATTGGCACGTGAACTTTTCTGCCAAGTTCTGCAATAAATGTATTCTCCGTTTGCTTCAATGGCCCAAGAATTCCAAGCACTTGTTCATTCTTCAGCAAGTCTAGAACTGCATATGACGTTGAAGGCAAAGGTGAACATTTTGCAGAATTTTCATTTGCAGAACAAAAATAATTGATAATAAAGTCTATCAAGGTTAACATTTGAGCCGGAAAAGATGTCGCAGATACATCTTTAAACATGCCAAACTATAGAACATGCCACACTAACTATTAAACAAGTGACTGATCGAAAACCTGAATAAAATATTGGGGGATACATACCTGTGAAACTAGCATCAAGTACGGTCTCTGCATCCTTGATGTGCAGTTTCAATCGAGTTCTGTAGTTTGGATGTTGGGAATAAAAATCGGAAAGTGACATTCGAATGCACAAATCAGCCATGGAACCCATATCAGAGTTCAAATCAAGAACTACACCAATGTGAAATGTGGATTCTTTGGCCGAACTGGTAAGATCCAAAACCAAGAGAAGAACAAGAAAAGGGATTACTAGGAAACTATAGCCTCCCATTTGAATTAATGTGTATCCCAGTCCAAGATTGAGACTGTACAATTTATGATCAGATTATTTCATACTCTTATAGATACATGTCTAGTTGATCAACTATTTTAATAGCTTTGAGAGAAAGTTATTAGGAGGAGACTCGGCATAAGCATAGTCTTCAGAGTTACTAGTAGCTCATTATTGATATTTGTGGCTGTGATAATTACCCTAGAACAAAGTACAAACAAGGAAGAATCTAGTGGACCATACTCCAATTTGCAGCTTAATAGGAAATTTCTTTGATTATGAGAGTCAGGAATTACTGGAACTTCTTGTAGCCACCATGAAGCTTGTAGGTATTGTATAAGACGAAACAGAGTAAACGATTAGAATGCGTCTTGTAGGTCCATTGCCTTGAAGTCCTGACACTTTACATTCGGTTAGATGGCGTAAAGACGAAGAATAGAACCCGCGTGGTACGCTACGCATGTGAAACCTTCTTACAGGATAAATCTTAATCAGAAAACGTAGGAGTTACATACATCTAGAAGGGATGGATATTCCTGAATCACAGAAGAACCATATCTTTCATTGTATTAAATTGAGTACTTTAGTACTCATCAAAATAACTAAACTGTTTCTATGGATTCTTACAATGATTTACTGTCAGTAACCAGCTCTTAAAAGTAGATGATTATTATTAAAACTATAAATGAATTGCAATTTTAAATACAAAAAACAGAGTTAGGGTTTAATTTCTACTAACTGAATTGAACGATAGTAACTTGATAATCTTCAAAATTAAATTCGGACAAACTTATTGTATACGGACTGTTTGGCTCTCAACAGTCCGATAGTGTTTTGGTTGACACTTGAGTTGTTTAAATTGATCGAATATTGTTGAGATTAGTTACCAAAGGCCTATCTTAAACCCTGTTCTTTCTCTGTTTATTGTTTTCACTTAGACTCTATTGTCTATTCAATTCATCTGTTCAACTAATCTTAATTTTAGTTATTTTCAGTTTAGTTCAAGCGTATATAATTTAAATTTATAATTAATTTTAGTTTGGTTTAGTTCATCACTTTAGTTGTTCTCAGCTAGATTGGTTTCGGTCCAACATTCCTCGCATGATGTAAGTCAGTTTCCTGGCATTTTAAGCGGGAATGTTTTGGTCTCTCAATTTTTGTGCATATCTCTTGCACATTTGTAAATTCTTTGGAGGTTTTTTCTCTTATTATTAATTCAATTTTGCCGATTCAAAAAAAAAATATATGAATCATGACTCCTAACTTATTTTCCCATTTCTCACGGAGAGACAAATTTTATAAGTTGACATACATAATCAGGAAATGCGACTATATATTCCAATTATCCAGAAAACGAAAATGGACAATTGCTGGTTCCAACAACACATACCTATATGTCACCCCCATAAACACACATTATTTATACACACACACATATATATATAACGGAAGCACATTTACATATTCCTTCTCACAAGATTATTGGTTGAAATAAAGAAAAAGAAAAAAACACAAGTTGAAGAAAACAAAGAACATCATCAATATATATATATTCCTATTGTATATGATGGGAGAAGATTCAGGTATTGCAAAGGTAGAAATGGCATTAGAAGAAAAGGGGTTGAAGAAAGAACACTTTGTTTTGATTCATGGGATCGGTGGTGGAGGTTGGTGCTGGTACAAGCTGAGGTCGTTAATGGAGAATTCTGGGTACAAGGTGACTTGCGTTGACCTCAAAGGTGCCGGAATTGATCCCACCGATCCCGATACCCTTCTTTCCTTCGACGACTACAACAAACCCCTCCTCCAGTTCTTGTCCTCCTTACATGATAATGATCAGGTCTCTCTCTCTCTCTCCCTCATCATCACATCTCTTCCTTTTCCAAACATGAAACATATACTATCATCCTAATGCTATATATGTTGCACTTGCACATCTATAGTATATACTTTGAAAATATACATATGTCGCTAGCTACAAAGATAAATTCTTTCTTTTCTGCTCTGAAAACTTGGATTAATGAGTCAGTTGGTGAGTCCTGTACATCATTGTCAACACATTGAGACAATGATTAATATCAGTGGATTCTGTCATTGTCATAGGTAGAAGCTTTTCAGATGTTCCATAACCGAGATAGATTGTGCGTGATCACCTCCCTCTCAGTATTCAACTGGGATTCAGATAGTCTATATACATAGTAATTCATTTTTGCAAGCAATATAGATTTACGTAGTGAATTACAACGCACACACACTGAGAGAGTCACTTAATATTGTTGGATGATGGATTCCAGGTGATATTGGTGGGGCATAGTGCGGGAGGACTAAGCGTGAGTGATGCAATACATAAGTTTGGAAAGACAAATAAGATCAAGCTTGCTGTATTTGTTGCCGCCACCATGTTGAAATTCGGTTACCTAACCGATGAGGACATGAAAATAGTAAGTCCCCTTTCACTCTTCATTTTTCATTTAAATCGGATTTAGCCAAAAACGTATTAAAATAAAAATTTAAAAGTAATGATAAACACTCACTAAAACTAGTTACCCAGCTCGTCCGGATTGAACAGATCCTAATAAATTAGCTATAATACAGATAAACATGTGTAATACACTTATAAACACATGAATCCCATCTAACATTATACACATAACATTTGTAGGTATATATATACACTGTTTCTCCACTATACTTTTCAGCGAGTAAAATAAGGAGACCGGTAGAATATTAAGATATATTAATTGTGAGGTTCAAATGTATTATAATAAATTAATTAGTAAATGGATTCATTTTTATTTTATTGAGCAAGTATGAATATACAAATATTTATGATTTTTAAAAAATGATAAAGAAATTAAAGTGAAAGACTCTGTTGGGACATTAAAAATGATAAAATGTACAACTATTTTGGAACGGTAGGAGTAATATATTGATAAAATATTTTATCACCAGCTAATTCTCCCAAAAATTATAGTTTACATTTTAATTTAGGGTTCATCGGTTTCCAATATAATATGAAGTCCAAGAAATGATTGAGGGTAAAAAGAACACACCTCTTATTAATTAGTACGATCTGAGCCAGAAAACGTCAATATACGCCTGACTAAATCCATATTGCGTAGACAAAACACCATGTGTAAAAACACTTATATTTAAGTTTAATTTGACCCACTTTGTACTACTTTTGTCGTAATTATATTGCATCATAATGTAAAAAGAAAACACTCACATTGAAGCAACTTAGTGGCATCAAGTTGTGTGTTAGTGTAATTAATCCTTTAATTTAATGTTTTAATATATAACCTACCTACATGGTAAGCGTAAAGCGTTACTCCTTTTCACATAATTATAATAATAATTCACATAGCTAGGTAGCTAGATTGGGTAGTAGAGGACGTACTTGGTGTACTTGGACTCCTACAAATCATGAGTACTCCTCCCCCATAGAATATGCGACATCCTTTTCATTCCTAACTGTGGGCGGTCATAACTCTTATCATGATTTACTTAAAAAACCAAAAGAAAATATGCGACATCCTTTTCCAAGATCATGAGTGAACTTTGCAAGTGAGAGGTGCATATGATCATCAGATCATGTACAACCAAAAATCCAAAATATACATCATCAGGCCGGGAAAAAAGGAATAGAAAGACAGTTATATATATGTTCTATATATATTTTTTCATAATTGTTACCCAATTTGGATTTTAATTTGTACTCATCCATTAGTCGGTGAAATGAGGGATTATTTTATAATGAGGAATTCCTTGAGAATAAGAACGCGTATGAAATTTGCACGTAATATATTTATATCAGAAAAAGATACTTCCCGCTCATTGTCATAGACTACCAACGCGATGAAGCTTATAATATGAATCTCAACCAGGAATACAATAACAGAAGTCAGTAGTAACAACACAACTAGATAACATGAGACTACTATGGTTTCCTTCCTGGTCTAAGTAAGGCTTGACAGTACTGTTGCCGATACCTCCAATGGAATATGATAATGGAGTTTTCAGAACCAAAGCCGAGTTTGCGGATATTCCGGTGAGATTCTTTTGTTAGTTGAAGTTTATGGTAAAATAGTCCGGTTTTATTTTACGGAAACGACAGTTATATATAGTAAGAATTTGAGGGTGTGGATTGGAAGCAAACAAGTAGGGACGAAATAGGTGAGGTAATGTAGAAATGGAGATAAGGTTTGAATTGAGGAGTTTGTCTGGAAGCAGGCAAGCATCGAATAATTGTACAAGCTGTTGATGAGAAGATTAGCAAATTATTAAAATACTATTAATATATCAACAACAATTAGCTACGCGTCATTTTGATCGCGACAAAATTGGACCTTCACAACTTTTTATAGCCCCCTTACAACTGTCTTCAATTATTCAATTATTCATTATATTATAATATAATATAATATATAATATAATTATATAATACTCCCTCAGTTCCAATAAGAACTTCTTAAGTGACTTTTTTTTTTTTGCAAACTTTGATCCCGAGTTGCTATAAAAGTATATGGCGAAAAAATATCATAAAATTATATTATGAAAATAATTAGGCTTATTTTTGTAATATAATTTTACTATATATTTTTTTCGTATCATTTTAGAGTAATTCGCGGTTAAAGTTTGCAAAAAAAATTCACCTAGAAAGTTTTTATTAGAACGGAGGTAGTATTTTGTATGTATAAGTATAACACAAATATTCTTGTTATAAACCACCCACCTCGTTTCTTTATTTCCATTTGCTTCTCATTTTGAACTAAGACTTTATTATCTTTAAAAAAAAAAAAACTAAGACTTTATTTGTATTTCGAATTGTCCACGCCCTACGAGGAGTTTTGTCTCAATTGAGTTTTCTTCTCGGAGGTTTTTATGAAGGCAGATATTATCAGGCTAGTTAATGTCCGAAGTCAAAGGTGGAGGGAGACGGGTCGTAAGGTCTTGGCGATGGTTGTGAGTAAGACAGTTTCATGATAAGCTCACTTTGTACATAATTATAATCAATAAAAGTTTGTCGTTAAAAAAGAAAAAAAAAACAATGTTGTTTAACACAAAATAAATAAACTGCCGGCCTTATGTCATTTTAGTTCCTCTATCATTAAATACATAAACGGTTGGTCTTGGGTCATTTTCGTTCCCCTATTTGTTGACTATGAACTTGATAAAGTATTATAAATACCAAGATAGTCCTCGATCTATATGTATCCATCTTAAAAATTATACTTATTTTTAAGTAATTATTTAGAGTACATGTAACACATTCTTTAGACTCAAAACAACGAAACGAAACGCAGATCAGTTTATAAGACACTTCAATTTTTATCAATAGGTCGGGAGTTCAAGTCACTAATTTATTTATTTGCCATTATAAAAAAAAAAAAGGAAAGAAACTTTACAGTTTATATTTATGAATGAATGCATGGCATCAATGAATATAACGGACACATCACATAAGAGTGAGGCAAATCGATTCTAGGCTTGCAGCTGCTTACATGCGTACGAGATCATGCATGCTTATATATGATCACTGATGAGTACATATAATGCTAGATTAGATTTATTGGTTAACTCTCGAACAAATCTTTTGCTCTTTACTTGTAAATTTTACATCGTCCTTAATAATATTTTTGCCGTTCTCAAAAAAAAAAAAAAACATGTTTTTTTAAGATTTTAGTGATACTTACAATATATAACATATTAATATTACTCAAACTTGTTAATTAAACAGGGAATACCGGATCTGTCTGAATTTGGACAACCTGAGGATGTTTATGAGTTTGGATATGGATTAGGTCAAAATCATCCTCCAACCAGTATGGCCGTCAAAAAGCAATTCCAGCGAAAGATCTTTTACCATATGTCTCCTCATGAGGTAATAATTAAATCTCATCTTTTACCAACAGGGAATGTGTATCACTGATAAGAAAGAGTAGAATTAACAAATTAAGGTGAGTGGAATCGATATACGTGCAACCTGTATATAAAACAATATTCGTCCGTTTTTAGGTCTACGGGACTGATGGCAACTTGTTCTATAATATAAAACCACTCGTAAGACAATGAAGAATACTCTAATCAACTGAATCTAGCGAACTCACTCACAATGTGGGTGAAAATACATCTACATTGATGAATGAATTTGTCATTATACATAGAATTTTCATCACAATTAGTTAATTGTGACAAAAAAAACTTTGTCACATGCTCCTCACGTTACATCCCTCACATTAGGGTTTAAGTGAGGAAACCATTTGTCACAATAGCATATATAGTTTAGTTGACGAAACCATTTTTCACAATAGTCAAATCAGGAATTCTACGGATATGGGTTTTAATGACAAAATGATTTGTCACTATATATAATAAGAAATATAATAAATAATTGAACACCAACCAGGTTCGAACCCTGCACCTTGCCTATTAGCATCCATAGTACTTACCACTCAACCACACCAACATTAATTAAATATTATAGTCATTGAAATATACTAACTAGATTCACACCATTTGCATAATACAATTACTTAGATTATTTGTTAGTTTCTAAATCTCTAGGCCTGCAAATACATTTTCGACTGGGTAGTCGTTTTATTTTTATAATTTTTATTCGCTTATTTTTATTTTTTATTTCATTTTCTACCAAATTTACAATTAATTATCTTTGTTAGTGACAACTACTTAGTATCGCATATAATTTTTTTTTAAAAAAAACCCAATAATGTTACAATAAAGAAATACAGTAGAGAATTATGAATAATAATTTATGACGATTTCATTCCCCAATACCTACATTTTGCAATGAAAAGTTTTTTTCCACTATGAAATATACGTTTAGTAAAAATTCCACAATCTTAAAATTTGTGAAGATGGAGAGATCAAATATTAATTTATCCTATATTTCGAGTATATAAGTAGTAGAATATTTACATTGATAAACTTTTTCGGTGAAGGATTTAATTACATGTTACTGGTAAATCACACTTTTGTGTGACAAAATTAATTTACTATGACAAAATATTTTTGAAGACAAAACTTTTTCGTGACAACATGACTTCTCACAAGTAAGTTACATTTTGTGACACAAAAATAATCTACTATGACAAAATAATTTTTATGACAAAAAATTTTCGTGAAGACTTGACTTCTCACAAATAAATTACTTTTTGTGAGACAAAATTAATTTACTATGACAAAATATTTTTTATGTCAAAACTTTTTTGTGAAGACTTGATTTCTCACAAGTAAATTACTTTTTGTGAGACAAAATCAATTTACTATGACAAATTGTTTATTCTGACCAAACATCAATTGTGAAGAGTTCACTTCTTACGAGTAATTACCTTTTTGTGAAGCAAAATCAATTTACTATGACAAAAAATTAAATTCATCACGATAAAACTATAGTATTGTGAGAAAAGTTTGTTTTCTTCACTATATAAGCTTTACAATGACAAAATTGTTTTTTTATCATGAATAATTGTCACAGCAGATGTCTTTTCTTGTGGTGATAGCTTGAGAATCTCCCTAAGAGGGGTATTTATAGTCATGATGGTGGTTTGCAAGGCACCCGTTATATAGTTTCAATCGAACGCCCCCGATCTTCTCTCATAGTTCATAGTTGGACCCAAGCCCGTGGGCATAGGTTAAGCCACTTAATTAGTGGGCCAGACTTGTGTATATAAGACTTGTGGGTCAGTATGATTATTGGACCTAATCATGTGAGTCCCACGGGTCGTCACCTTTAGATGTCGACCAAGTACCTCGGAGGAGGTAAAGCTGGGATAGACTCTTCTGTCGGGCAAACCAACTCTCCCAGGTCGGCGGGAAAATGTCAAGTGCCGAGGTGGAAGTTGACAGGTTGCCGAGGTTGGAGCCTTCGGATCTTCGTTTGGTAGTTTGTGCTCTGGTGATGACGCTTTTGGCCTAGATTGGGGTCTTAGGTTTAGGCGCCGAGCGTGCTCTAGCCCAGTTTGATCTAGGCGGAGACCTATCTTTCCATAACAGTTTAGTATACACGACACATGGTGATGCAGTGAGTATGAGGTGGTTATGAAATCTCTTGGCTATGAAACTGTAACAACTTATAACAGTGCTGTCAATTAATTTAATTTGCAATTTGTAGAGCGATCATTATTAGGGACAAATAGAAAGACAAAATGGGAGGAATTATTTCTGGACCACAACATCACTAGGTAACACATAATGACATGGCCAAATATTGTTTCCTTAAAAAGGAAAACTGAAAAAGGCACTGGACATGCATATCACTCATTCTATATAACACAGGGAACTTTGCCTGCAAAATTACACCACCAGCTCCAAGAACTCACACACTCATCTGTAACAACTGTTTCAGTTCGAATAGAGCTTCCAAAGCTACACAGATTCGGTCTTCTTCTCTTGTTCGATCGCTGCAATGGATTCATCGGCTTTTATGTGGCTCTCTGAAATGGTAATCTCTTCTCTTCTTCATCATGTATATATGCATGGTTTAAGGATCAGTAGCTCTAAGATCTCTTCTAGTTTGTTATTGATCATGTATGAAACTACTAGCTACTCATTTCTGTATATTGGGCTTTATAGATTAGTTAGATCATTAGATATTGTCTGTGAAGC
The DNA here is from genome assembly GCA_036897195.1 of Plantago coronopus. NCBI lineage: Eukaryota > Viridiplantae > Streptophyta > Magnoliopsida > Lamiales > Plantaginaceae > Plantago > Plantago coronopus. The sequence goes on from JAYMSL010000743.1 coordinate 19,817, forward strand.
TTATATTAGATTCTACTTATTGCCTAGGTGAAGTTTGGACCTCTAAATTCTATTTCATCCATTACGAACTTTAGTTCTATAATCTCCTAAACATAGTCGGGAAGAAATTCGGGTGGTCTTTACGAGTTGTAGTCTTTTTTTTATTGAGTTGTAGTCTTATACTTATTACTAGCATTTTCTTATCATTTAAGAATTTCTCAATTAACTTGAATAGAGTATGGATCGACTATCTCAATCTCGTTACAACTTACAAGTCCGTAAAAACAATATTAATATTTGTTTTGACATATACTTCTAGTCATTTTTTTTTTGAGGGGAAAAAAGGGTTATATATTAAGCCGAAAGTCGAAGAGTCATAATAGGTTTACAAACCATAGAACTAACGTTACGAGATACGCCTACAAGTTCAGACTGCATATACATATCAAGCCACGACGGGCAATTATCCCAAATACTAATTTTTGGCTGCCGAGGAGAAAATGTCGTGTTTGACACTGTGTCTTCTGCAAAATAGGAGCTTCCGGTGTTTGCCAATGCATCAGCGACAAGATTGGCTTCCCGGTATATGCCTTGAAAGTGGAGATAATCAAAATGTGCTGCGAGTCGCTGGATCTCATGCACTAGTCCCAGCGTCGTCCTGAGAGGTGGCGTCCCCCTGCATAAAACAGATAGTACATAATCGGAGTCAGTACGAATAATTAAAGATTTAACATTTAAGATAATAGCTTGGATAATTCCTGTTCTGACAGCCCAAAGTTCTGCGGTGTTGTTATCTGTAATTCCAATGTATGCTGCAAAGGCTTGGATGAATGTGTTGTTGTTTTTACGGAAAATTCCTCCAATGCCGGATTGGCCTGGATAGCTGAGCGAGGAGCCATCTACATTGAGGCAGGTGAAGCCCTCAGGGGGTCAACCCATTTGCAGTTGATGTTGAATCGTTTCTGAAGGGGATGTTGACAAGTTGGTGGAATCATCGTGTGGAAGAGCCGGATCATATCATCGTTTGTGAATGTGGCATGTGTAAAGTTAATTTGATTCCGGACCTGCCAAATGACTGCACAAGCTTGAAGGAAAATGGCCCAATCCCGAGGGAGGATGTCCATATTAAAAGGGGCCCAAGTCGCCTCCCATGTTGAATTAAACCAAATTGGTGGGTACGTTGCCTGTCGAAAAAAGTCCAAAACTGGACATCTAAGGAATAGATGTTCTTGTGTTTCGGGTTGGGATCCACAGAACGTGCAATTTGGGTCAATTGTAGGGAGGTAAGTAGATATTTTTCTGCGAGTGGGTAAACGGTCATGACACATCAACCAACCAAAAAATTTAGTTCTTGGAAGTAGGTCTGATTTCCAAAGGCGGATCCAAGGCCAATTAGGCGATTGGGCCTGTGGGTTGATCAAAGCCCAATAAGCACTTTTCACCGTAA
>JAYMSL010000744.1:0-21240 GCA_036897195.1 Plantago coronopus
TATATTAAAAAATTAATCTTTCGTCTTACCTAAATTTCTAAAATACTAGTAACATTTTCGTACCATCTTACTTGTATTTTTTATTCCACCCAAATTGTGAGATTGAGACATAGCTTTCGTTATTAATCCCTCTAGAGTCTAGTCACGCAAATATGTTGCGTGTTGTTGTTTTATATACATTCGATTTCATTCTCTATAAAAATTTACGTATCATCTTTCATATAGCGATTATTTAAAAATGTACTAAATCACTATATTCATCTTCGATTGAATTCCAGCATCTAAAAATGTACTAGAACTCTAGAAGTCTAAAACACTTCGGAAATAATTTTACATAATATCTGGAAATTTCTTCTCTTTTTAAAACAAATGGAAACATCAGGATTCTCATTCCGAGATTTAATTTCTTTTATGACGGATAATGAGTGACTTGAAGTCCCGATAATGCTGGATTCTCATTCAGATAATAAGTGACTTGAAGTCCGATAATGCTGGATTCTCATTCCGATAATGAGTGACCTGAAGTCCCGAACTTTTTTGAAATCAGTCCGTTGTCTCATTCCGAGATTTAATGCATGCCCAAGAATTTTCAGCAAATTTTGTCACGTTCCCAATTTGCTGTACAAAACCCTTGTAAAACCCCAGCTAGCTCAGGTCTAACACATAACTCATCAATGGCGGCCAGATGGAACAAAGCCAACCAAATGATCCACCACTTCCGGAGCCTCCCTGACCCGGTTTCAGCTCCTTGCTTTCTACACCAATACCAACAAACCAGGCTCTTTTCCCGTTTGCCCAGCTCCATTTTTCGAAAAACCAAAGAATTAGAGTTGGCCAATCGAGTTTCTTTGCTTCTGTCCAGGTCCAGGCCGAAATTGGGGCTGGTGAGCTGGTACTTGGGCGTATTGAAGACCCGACCCATTGCCACCAAGGGCTTTACTTCTGCTTTCATTTACACTGCTGCTGATTTGTCCTCTCAGGTAACCTTTTGTAGCAGAACACTAGAACAGGACAAGAATTGTTTATTTCTTGGAATGGAGTTCTATAGCAACCTTACTTGGTCTGTAGCTGCTTGAGCTGTTTTTTGGTATTGTCCAATGTTCCATACTTACATTTGTATGCTGTTTGTGATTTGTGAAGCAGTGAGTATTGGAGAATTTTATAAATGAATACTGTATTCGACACCTCTCTAAAAGTTCGAGATTTTAGGACTTAGGTTAGACTTAATATTTGAGAATTAAGTATAAATGACTAGATTTTACACTTCTATGCAAGTTTGAGATTTTAGACAAGATGGAATTCTATTAGTGATGATAACAGTACTTGAAAGTGAAGAAAGGGCAACTGGGCAAGCACATTTGCGAGGTTGTTTCTTTTGATGGGTGTTTTGTTAGACAATCATTTTCATGAAAACATGATCCACCAGTTTTTAATATCAATCTGATCTGATGTGTATGTATCTTGAATGAACTTCTATATTTGGAATGCCGAATGAGTTTAGTAGAATCAGTTGTCTTCTTAGTTCTTACCTACCTAGACTGATCTATGTAGGTGAGAAATCGGCAATATTTTGGTTCAAAATTGAATGCTTTTGAAACAAAATGTGTGAATTAATGCTCCAAAACTCTATATTGCATAAGGGGTGACATGACAATAGCACAATAATAATCATTCCAACATACTCAAAGCACTCCAAATGCGAATATATTCTTCTAGCAACGGTGATTAGAGAATTTAAGGAGGTGATTGTGTTTTGGTTAAGATTGACACTGTCACGAAGGGCAGATACATGGATGTGGGTATTCAAGAACTCCATCAAAAGTACTCCCTAGTTAGAAAACATTCTAGAAAGAATGGGTGGTTTACACGTCTTCAAGACATGTGATCACAGCTAGATAACTATAGTATGCTTGGAAATTACTGAGAGTTGCTATCTACATATGAACTTGGATTAGTATAGCTTACGTTTATTAATTTTATCTTCAGACTATTGAGGCTGAAGCTTCTGAGGGGTATGATCTGGTGAGGACACTGCGAATGGCAGGATATGGATTGCTGATTTTAGGGCCTTCTCTGCATTATTGGTTCAATTTTGTTTCAGTCGTCTTTCCAAAGCGGGATCTTTCATCTACGTTTAAGAAAATGGCTTTGGGACAGGGGGTATTTGGTCCTGCGATGACCGTTATATTCTTCTCTGTTAATGCTGCTTTGCAAGGTATGTTAGTGTTTTCCCAGGCCATGTTATTTTTCATTGTTCATCTTATTACCTGAATATTTCATTCTTACACTGTTCCGGGAAAAATTATATCATGTTACTGCATATCATTTGGTGTTGTAATTGTTTCTCTTGTTTGTACTATACATAGATCAGCTAAGTTAATGGATTTCTCTGTTTAATAGATGAAGTAATTTCGATACTTAGAACTTAGAAATATGTATTTAAAGAAAGGAGTTGCCTTACAGATCAGATGTGATTAGCTAAATTTATTCGGATCTTGTGTTGCTGGAAAGCACTTGTACAGTGAAGAGAGTGCCGGAAATGATCTTTTTTTTTTTGTTTTTGTTTTTGTATTACTAATTCATATAGGCATAGCCAGCCTTTTGCCTTATTCAGTAATTTGATATATGAATGCTGCAGTTTCTGTTTCCAACTGTTCATACTGAGTAGACTATGTAATTCTATTTGGTCACATACTCACATAATCTTCCTGAGTCGTCTAAGGATGTTGTCAAGAGTCAAGACTTGAGTTTTTGAGGCTATTGGTTAACTGTTCTTGTAACTGTTATTTTTGCTTTAACGACTCTAGTGTACTCTTGTTATGATACCACTAAATATGGCAATTTGTTATCAATATCTGTCTTGCTGTCAAGAAACTATGAAAGATGTTGATACCTGTGTGAAAAGGAGTAATATTTTCATGATCTTTTTTGGTGTTGTTGATTATGGTATCTGTGGTGTCATTCGCAGGGGAAAATGGTTCTGAAATTGTTGCGCGGTTGAAACGTGATTTTATCCCCACGACAATTAATGGCATAATGTACTGGCCAGTATGTGATTTCTTGACATTCAGATTCTTCCCTGTTCATCTACAGGTTTGTCTACATACTGGCTCTTTTCTTCCTCGCTTTCACTTGCTTCTCTTCTGCTTAAAGAAACACTAATCTTTTTCTGTTTTCGAATCTGGCAGCCACTGGTGAGCAACTCGTTTACATACTTGTGGACGGTTTACATGACGTACATGGCAAGCTTAGAGAAAGTTGTCGCGGATTGAGGCTTCGAGGGCAGAAAATGCCTTCCGTATAATTTTCTCAAGAGTGCTGGCAAATAGATAGGTTTACCATACATAACTCATCTCCATAAACCGATTTGTATCACCGATCATTAATTATTACACGTATTTCATAGGAATCTCTTTCTGTTCAGTTAAATCAAAAGTGGAATGAATGAAGTGTTCAATATCACAGAGAACACGAAGGCGTTGTTTTTGTATTTCGTCGTTTTGCTTGTTAATGCATTAGGCAGCAATATGTATGAAACAAAATCTTGGATTTTCGATGTGAAAATTAGCTGTACAAGATGGAAACATATACGCAAGTCCAGAATCGAAATAGATCGAATTCTTGACTGAATGAGAAAAACTTAAAGGTCAAACCTCAAAAGTAGATCTTGCTAGAACAGAAAGACAGCTTGTATCTGGTAAATCAGTAATGATGATCTGATCTTCCTCAGGTCTTCTTGCCTAAAACTGTTGCGAATGGAACACGAATATCAGGAGCAGCCAGCCAGAAACAATATAAACCGTTTTCAGGGCGACATGATCGGAGATTCTCAGTCGCTGCGCTTCTGGTACTAGGGTTTCAGTTCACAAAAGAACAGCAACATCTCAAAGTACAGTGCAGTACAAGATGGAAAGTAAAGTGTCTCCTTTGGCAAATATTGCAGAATCCCAAAACTCAGCACTATGAAAGAGATGTATTTCACATTTCTATTGCAACTTTCAGAAAAGTATTGTACACTGGATATAACATGAGATGTGTAATCTCAAACTAAATAGGAAAAAAAAAACTCAATAATCCTTAAACAGTACCAAATGAGTACAAATCCTCCTATAATATATATATTCCCTCCCTTAGCAAACAATGTATTGTCAATATCTATCTATTTGCAGCCCCCTCCATACTTCACAAGCCATGAACTATCTGTCTCTGCGACTGGTTGACAGAAGCGAATCGATGTTCGAACCAGGTACAGTCTCTCTTCTACTGTCATAAACTGTCAGTGTTGGTTGTGGTGAGTTTCTTCTAACTGTTCAGCTTATCCCTCACCAACCGTTATCACAAATCTTGTAGAACCTTTCAGGCCAATTTTCGCCAAGTATGCGAGGATTTGGCTCTACTGCAACCTGAAAGTCGCGCATACTTATGCTTGTTGGCTGTGCTGGCCTTGTTGAGAAACTTCCATACATCATTTGGTTATAGTGTCTCACACTCTTGCGCTGCTGCGATCGAGCAATAGCCACACAAGGCTCGAGCAACTTCTTCATAAATACATCCAATCCACTATTCAACACCTTACAACAGTCCAACGAGATCCCAAATCCCTCCGACGCGAACCTTGTTTGCAGACGATCTCTTAAAGAAACTGTATCAGGCAGCATACCAGTTTGTTGAAAAGACTCTTCAACACTGTCAAATCTGAATCGTGAAGCTCTTCGAGCCTCGTTCAGAGAAACACCAGGAGGAGCAGTAATACCACTCCATCTAGGCACGTTGGAGTATAACTGTTCGACCTCCTCACCATCGTCCTCCACCGGAGGCCGACTAGACAGAGATTGCAACTCTGTCGGGCTTTCATTTATTCTAAGCCCTGTTTCTTCATACGTGCTCGAGCTCTTACCCAGAGGTCCAAGAGGGCTTGGCCGTTCTGCACGGAGCTTCCGCTTAGATATCAAATCCTTATTTTGCATGTTGTTTGCATTCCTGATACCAAGCCCATCAGCCTTACGAGCTTTCTGAGGCGGGGTTTTAGCATGTTGAGCATTTTGGAGTATGGCTCGAATGAGCTGGTTGTGAAGAGGAATATTTTCTCTTCCGAGCGTTTGCAAGCAGAATCTATCAAACTCAATCTTCTTGAGTTTCTCACTGAGAAATCTGTTCAGATCATCGAAGTACTTCTCAGCTCTTTGTCGACCAACCCTCTGAAAAATTCGCTCCTTGAGCTCGAATGTATCGACTCGAGTAAAATGATGGCTAGCCACCATTTTGTATCAACTGTTTCACATGATCCCAATCAAACAGTTCAGTAACAAACCAAATCAAACAGTTTTACTGCTAATTAACAGATCAAACAGTACCCCAAGTACTCCCAACAGCATAATTTCCACTAACACTAGCTAAATCTCAGATTACAGCATACAAGAATCATCTATACAAGAACAGAATCAACACAATCCCAATCAAAATAAACATTTCTAAGCAAAATCATCTCATTTTCCAAATGCCTCAAACTCTCCCCAATAACACAGTATATAATCCAAATTATCCAAATCAACTGAATTCAGCTCCAAAAGCACACAAATGCACAACAATTCAAACCCAATCCATATCAAGATCGAAAAACATCCAAACCCCCGCAAACCATCACAAAACCGCAAATTACGCAAAACGAACACAACCCCACCAAATCAAACCACAAACCCACTTCACATTTCGATTCAGCTCACAAACCCAGAACCCGAAATTGAATTTTACTCTACTCCACAAATCAAACCAAGAATAGCAATAAAAGAAGTTTCCGAATTTGACCTGGAAAAACGAGACCAATTCAATCCTCCTCCAATCTGGGCTCTTTCAGATTTGGCGGCTGCTGATGATTGTGTTTTGTTTTTGTCTAGAATTGAGCTGCAGATGATGAAGAAGAAGAATGACAAAGTGAAAACACACGAAAAAGACTTGTGTCAGCTTCGAACATCCTTTGACGATTTATGGTCAACTCAACTCAACTCAACTCAACCTGTTTTGCTCGAGTCAGTGTAGTAAAGAGTACTAGTAGTGAGAGAAAACTAAGCTAATCTTAGCTTAACAAAGCTAAACAAAGCTAAAATAGTGGATTAGTTAAGGCCTTGTTTGGCAAATTGTTTCCACTTTGGGGGTCACTAGGTATGTAAAATGGGGTAAAATGGTGTCTAGTTTTGGAAAATATTGGCACTAAATTTGTGGCACTAAAATTGGTGTACAAAAAGTTCCAAAGAGTGAGGAGATATAAAGAGTTGGTGGGATTATTACAAGTAGAAGGGAAATCTTGCAAGTAAGGGGTAATAGTAATAGTACACTATAGCTAGGGGTGTTAAGTGTGCATCTAGTGTTTTGTCTCTTGTTGCTCCATTATCCAAGTACACTAGAGAGAGTGGTTTGTTGGGGTTTATCCTAGTATGGATGGGCTTAGTTTCTTTTTGGGGGAATATTTATTATATTGGTTTGGTTTATTTGGTGGTTTGGATGTTGTCATATAGTTTGATAATGTAAGGAAGATACGACGACTAGTATCATTTTGATTTCAGGTGGTTTGGACTTTGGATATTGCTAGTATCATCTTAATAATGTATCATCTTGATAATGTAAGGAAGATGCGTATCGACGACGACTAGTATCATCTTGACAATGTAAGGAAGATGCGTATCGACTAGTATCTTTCGTTTTGATTTCAGGTGGTTTTTATGATTTTGTGTACGTCAGTATATTTCTTTCATGTTGCCTGTCGGTTGGTGACCTATGCATGTAATACTGTTCGGTTTAAGTGAATATGTATTTAAGTGTAATATATTTCAAATGAAAGGCTATTTTGGTGTTTGTTTAGACGTGCATGTGCTTTTACAGTTGAAAGAACGAAAATGATTTGTACTTCAAACTCTGGAAGTTTTATGCTTTTGTGTACGTCACAATATTTCTTTCGTGTTGGTTGGTGACCTATACAGGTAACATTGTTCGATTTAAGTGGATATGCGTCCACCTGTAATATTTTAAATGAGGGGCTGCTTTGAACATGCATGTGCTTTAACAGTTGAAATAATGAAAAGGGTTTGTACATACACTTGGGAGGTCAAGCAGATATATCAGTTGTGAGATCACTGTCCTTCTCATTGCATGAAAGAGATGATGATTACTCACAGCTCATACATGACGATTACTCACAATGGGCATTAAGTAGTTGGTGGATGTGATCCCCAGTTAGGGTTTGAATAGATCCGTAACAATTATTCACTTCAACTCAATGATTGCCAAATAAATTATTAGAACATTTCTGAGTTATGTTCGATCTTGTAGATCCGTTATTTATTTATTACTGTACAAGAATATATATTTGGTCTGAAACAGTATAAATACTTTCTAAAGAGTATTCAATTTTTTTTGTATGTGCTCCTTCATAAATACGAGCTGATCTAATTCTTCCCATCATACTAGCTACAAACTAGACAATCAATAATGTTTAATATATCTTTTACGACCAATACTTTATGTATTTGTCCGGAGGTCTTTATTATGTCGTGATCAAAATGAACATTTGTGAATACTAACATATTGATTATTTAATCATCAGCGTCTTAATTACTTGTCATGACAACTTTTATCCATAATATTTGGAATTCACAATCAATATCTTTTCGTAACGTACTCTACCCTACAAGATAATACAATAACCTGCAAATTACATAGTAAAACGTAAGGAATTCAACATATACATAAACCTATGTCGATACAACGAGCTACAAGTTTTAAAGAATAAGCCATATATGCAACATGTTAGCCATGGCCCCTTAGCATCCTGTCTTATCGTATGTTTTCTTTGAATTTTTTTAAAACGCTTCCCAATTCAAACTCAGTTATAACATTTCAAATGAATATAAAATTCGTGTCTTAGATGCTGTCCAAACCTTTTCGTTTTGAGATACAATATTACAATTCCGATGGTTTTACAAATTTATATATAACATCCATATTCCTAATTCTCCAGTTCGGAGTAATTATTCTCGATTTTGAAATAAATAATCATTTACTTCGGAAGATATCATAGAACCCGTAAACTCTATGATACAATGTCGGTCGACTACGAACTCTTTGACTCTGAAATTATGTCCAAGTACTTATAAAATCCATATTTTGTCTATCATCCCGTCAAAATCATCAAATTGGCAAGAATAATGTCTGAGAATAATCCTGTTCAGCTTCTTTTCCAAGCTTTTGGCAACCTTTCTGCGTCAGTTCAGACCCATCTCTCTCGTTTCCTCGTACCTTCTTCATCTTCGCGCACTCATAAACAAGATCCTGTCCTATCTCTATCCGATTCCTATCCTAGTCAGCCTGAAATTCTGTTAAAGGTAATCCTTTTGTGCACAGTTGGAATTTTGCTCTGAGTGGAGTATATTTGCACAGTAGCTGTTTGATAAAATTCCTCAATGTAGTTTAACTCTGTTTCTTCCCTTTCCAATGATTCCCATATAGTAGCTTGTTTCAGTAACGAGCAGTTAACGTTGGTTGTGTTGTTATCTTCAGATTCTAGATTCTACTATGAGGAAATGTTTTCGAAATGTTTCGTTGGATTCTGCATTCTTCTCTTCTCCTTGTTAGTTTATGTTTATATAGATTGATGAATGGATGCAGTTGATGAGAGCTTGTATTGTTGGGAATCTTGGCAGGGAAAGGCTTCTAGTCCCACAACTAAAGAAGATCTTGGAAGAGCTACATGGACTTTTCTTCACACTCTAGCAGCTCAGGTGCATCTCATAACACTTCTCTCCTCGAATCGTTCTTTCATTGATTCGACTCCTCCGTGTGTTGTTGTCTTCATAGAGAATAAATTCATTATCATTTAATTTCTGTTCATTACTTTCAATGCCCTTATTTGTGTGAAATATACTATCGCCATTCTTTTCCATTACTGATCCTATTCATGCATTTGACAGTTGATGCTATATCTTATGGCTCTGTGATGATATAATTGTTCATCTAAAAGACTAAAAGTACTTCTCAATTTTGCAGTACCCGGAGAAGCCAACAAGGCAACAAAAGAATGATGTGAAAGAGTTGGTAAGCATGAATTTTTATACTTGTGGGGCAGTATGTGTGTGTTAAGGCAAGAATAATATGTGGCTTTTATAGTCACGTTTCTTGTGCGTAATGCGACTGGAGTAGAACTTTTCCGTTATGGTGACGTATATAAAACAAGCTTAATTCGTGCTATTTTTGTTACGTGGCTGTAATTTTCTATATCCTCCTGTATGCTCTGTCATACTTATTATATGGTTTCACAGAGTAAGGATTCCAAGCTTTGCTTGATTTCATATCTGAAGAACGGTTAAGGTTCTCCCATTTGTTGATGCAGATGGCAATATTATCTCGGATGTACCCATGTAAGGAATGTGCAGATCACTTCAAAGAAGTTATAAGGTGAGACCGAACAGTTCCTGAGCCCAACACAGTTTCCGTTTAACAAGATGCTCTAAATGTTTAGTTTTTTGATATACTTAGTCTTGGCCCAAGTATGTGGAACTATTTCCCTAGCTTGGAGAATATTTCCAATTACTTTGAAACTTGAGGTAGTTTGGTGGCCAGAACACCAGGTGTTTGTATGCAAGAGTGTAAAAGGTGTTAAAAAGAAGTCCATTTAAAAAGATTCTTGGGAAATCAGGTTCTAGTAGGCCAACATAGTTCTATGTTTAGTGTCAAATCATGTCTGCATTGGTCTATTTTGATACGATTAATGTGTAATATGGCCATGTCTTGTACTCCTATACGATAGATAAATCTTATATTTCTCAAATCGTGGATACTTTGTCAAAAGTAAATGATGCTTTTGCATACTAATGTTTTACAATTTCTCACAGACAACTTTATCTTTTCATTGTGTGATGCAGAGAGAACCCGGTGCAAGCTGGTTCTCATGAGGAACTTTCCCAGTGGATGTGTTATGTGCATAATGTAGTTAACAGAAGGTACCCATTGCAATCTCTAGTTTCTTTAACTTCCATAAATCACTTGTAACTCCGTGACTGTTAATTAAATGAAAGTTTATCGCTTACTATGCTGTTACTTAGTTATAGTTTGAGACTTTGAGCTGCTTCATAAAGGTTGCCAATATGTTAAAATAGTTGTTGTCAATATTCAATTCCAGCGAAAACAAGCTAGCTTTTGTTTTTGTGTACCACTAAGTAGTGAGATCACTACTTTTAATGGAATAAAGTTTGTTTATTGGTTCGGGATTGTTATGAATGGCCTGCGAAATGACCACTGCCAATTTTAATGTTAGCTTTCTTGCATTGTTTTGAACAGCTTGGGCAAACGCATGTTTCCCTGTGAACGTGTTGATGCACGGTGGGGCAAATTAGAGTGCGAGCAGCGTGCATGTGATTTACAAGGGACTGTGATGGATTTCGGGAAGGAAATGCGATGAAGTTGTGCATCTTCAATCTGGAGATGAAGCTGCACTGCTTATTGTAGAGATCATAAAAGAATCCAACCAATTTACATTTAAATTTGTAGAAAACTCATTTCTTTTTTCTTCTTATTTCAAACAGAAGCTATATCTCTTCTCTTTATATTTCTGCTACAACTTTTGATTAAAGAAAATCTTGAAACAGTTTGTTCTATTTCTTCTACAATAGATACTGTATTACTTTCAGAACCTGGGTTATTTATGGCATATTGGCATGTCAAAATTCAACGAGCAAGAATGATGTCATAATGACATCATCAAGGGTATGCGTCATAATGACGTCATCATCGTAACAATGTTGACATAGTTACCTTGATGACAAGGGCTCAAATGTAACAATGTAATTGAACGTGGCTCTTATGTGAATTTTGAAAAGTTCCAGTATCTTCCTGTAAATTTCCTTAAGTAGAACACGAAAATGTTATTCACGTTTCGCGTAAACTATATTATAAAACATATTATAAAAAGTATAACGAAAAATTATCAGATTTTGTGCATCCTATTATATACCAACAACGTTTTGTATTATATCGTCGTTGTTGTTTTATCTTTACGAATCACGTCCCAAGAACATGGGTCAAAAAAGTAAAATACCAAAACTCACAACAACAAAAATCGTGAGTCGGGGTCCAAAACTGCAAATTTGTATAATTAGTCGGCGAAAAGAATAAATATGTGTATGTCAACACAATGCCTAAAGTCGAAAATACCCCCGCCTCCAATTAGGGTTTTAGCCTGCATCATATAAATTCGCTCCTTTTCAGCTCATCCCTAATCCTCGTGCCTCCTCTGCAAACAGAAGCTGTCAAAAGCATCCAGCTCTTGAAGAAGAGGAATCAGGAAGAAGAAGATGGGTCACTCAAACGTCTGGAACTCTCACCCCAAGACCTACGGTCCTGGATCTCGCACATGGTAATCTCTACTTCCTGTTCGATTTCGATTTTGTCTATTTTATCTAGTGTTTGATTCGGAATTGGTACTTTGAGTTTAGGATGTTTGTTATTTCGCCTTTTGGTTGCGATTCTAGCTGGATTTTCAGCTTGATGTGTGGATTTGCATCTGTTGTGTGGTTGTGAAATGGTTTGAGGTGGATGTTTTGTGGTGAAATATGCGATTGTGAATTTGATTTGACCTGGATGTTTTTGTTTGTTTATGTTATGGATGCTAAATCATTGGTGTTTCTGCAATTGATCTGTTATCTTAGCTATGAAGGACTCAATGAATGTGTAGTCAATGCATAGAACTAGGAGATTTTGATGTGATGCTGGATTAGTAATCAGAGGCTTTGTTATCTGGCTTCTTTGGCATCTGTAAGAGTTCAAATGAGCTGAATCGTGATCATTCAGTTCATTCGATTAGATTCGATTGCAAGCCTAACTATGTTGTAGTTCACATTCAATTAGTTTTGCTAGTTGAATACAAGCGTAATCATGCTGTAGTTGATGTTTGCTTAATCCTGTCTCATTGAATTTTGTGCAATTCCATTCCTTACTATTCTATCAACCAACATTCCTAGTAACGTAGTCAATGTATATCTTCCACGATGAACATAGATACCTATTATGAATCAGGACTAGTGACAATGTAACTAGATTGAATTTAATTTGTAATTGTGACAGTGCTTTGTTTTCTTTGTGGCTCTTCGTTTTTGATGTAACTCATGTATGTTTCTGTTTTGTGACAGCCGTGTCTGCGGTAACCCCCATGGAATCATTAGAAAGTACGGATTGATGTGCTGCAGACAGTGCTTCCGCAGCAACGCCAAGGAGATTGGTTTCATCAAGGTAATCTGCTTCTCTTGTTCCACGACCAATAGTTGAATTGTTTCTTGTCTGCTTGGCGTTGTGCAATGAATGAATCTCATGCTCCTATTTTCATATTTCTGATGTTAATCTATGTTTTTCTTCTCTTTTGCAGTACCGTTAATTTGTCATTCCCAGTATTAGAGCAACTCTACAAAGGGATGTCTCTGATGGTGGATGGTTCTGAAGACCTGTGATAGTTAATTTTCTGATTTCTCTTGTCTAGGTTTGTCTCAGATATTCAATGTAATGGCAGTCTTGTTATTACTCTATGATTAAACTTATTTGAATTACGTAAGACGAGTTTTATTTCAAGAATTTCCCGACATTGTTAAATTTTCCGTTGTCTTTCGCCTGCTTCAGTGACATATACTTTCCCTGTATTCGCAATTTCCATTCTACCAAGTGTTGCGAGTCGACTAGCAAAGTTGGCTAATCCTTGCTCTGCTAATGATGGCTTTCTGTATGTTTTAAATGTAATTGACGAGTAGGCGTGTGCTGTAGTGTACTAGGTGTGTGCTGTAGTTTAGTATACCACCTTCAAGGTTATCTCGAAAGGTTAAATGGCACATTATTACTTTGCGACGGAGTACTTTTCGGGTTCAACTATTCTATCTTTTCAATCCGGTATGGATGAAGAGTATTATAGAAGTGATAATCATTATCTAGCCTGCCAAAGATGACCAAGTTGAGTTGCTAATGGATGTGTTGAGTAGAGTTATGATCACTCTGTTAAGTGAAACATCAGTTTGAGTGGGCTAAAGGCAAACAAAACTAATTACTTAGCATAACCACTTGATTTAGTGGTGATGGATGTACTACTTTTGAACTGATGAAACTTAAAAGTGCACTTTAAGTCTGCTTTCAAGTTTCAACCTCCAATACCTTGTTAATTAAACCATCACTAGCTCCTTAAGTTGCCTTTTTTCCCTTTCAAGTTTCAAGCAACATAATTGCAGTTAAAGACTTCTTAATGTCATCCTCTAATACACATTTGCAGTAGTTTGGGGGTGGTGGTCATTTGTCTAATCTTTGTCATTATCACTAATCTTCCATGTTTAGTTAGAGGTCGTGGACACGTGTTTCTTAAGCAACGTATCGAGTTCAAGTTCTGCAGACGGAGAAATACCAGTGAATTTTAATACGAGAATACGCGTAAATGATTGGTTAGAGGTGGTTTGGTCTCTCTATCTTTTTAACATCATTAGTGTCTTTAAGTAGTATTTGTATGGTGACCTACAAGAAGATTGCATATACTCTATATAGAAAGAGTAAGGCTTAGGATTGAATCCTAAGGCTGACATTAGAATATATGCTTCTTTGACAATGTGATTTGCATGTAGTTTTTAAAAAATCTTAAACTTGTCTACTAAGAAATTTGTGAAGTAGGAAACAAGAGTCTCAGAGTCACTGTATTCACACAAGTACTGTGCAAATTGCAAGTACCAGCCTGCAGGCTGCAAAGATGAAGGTATCTAGATAAACTCAGGGCAACGCCGATTATGATTTGTGAAAATCGTGTCTGTAACTCTGTATGCTTGATTCTGCGCCTACGACTTCAGTAGTATACGCAGGAAACAAGTGTCTGTCGCTTGTGTTGTAGTAGACAGATACTAGTAGAGCAGCAGGAATATACTTGCACCAACCTATCAAAAGTGACTCAAGAAAGCTAAGAGTATAGGCAATGGTAGGATGGAGACTGAATATGACACTGCATCTCATTGTTCCTAGCCAACTTATGCTCATACATAAAGATAGCTGAACAAATAAAGCACCAAAACAGACATATATATCTTGTTATGTCTTGCTGCCTTGGCTATTTTCCAAACAGTTCCTTTCCCCAGCAGATTTTAACAGCAACCAGACTGATCATTCGGCATGGAACTTATCGATCATACTTTGAGAAGATAACTCGAGTAAGGTACGTCTCCCTACTTATTGTGTTTGTTGTGTGTTTGGTCATTAAATCAATGAATCATGGTCCTGCAAATGAACCTAGCTAGATTAAGAAGTTACTGGGATGCATATCGTAGATCAAGTTGATCGCATGATGTTTCAGAATCGTTTAGTCTTGAAAGATCGTATGCTGATGCTAACTACAGTGGCTAATATATATCTGGTGTTCTGATTCGTGTTCTTGCAGCAGGTGGAGATTTCGATAGCCACGTTGGAAGCGTAGAAGTATAATATGTTGGTGTCTTCTTCAGTTTCAACTGCTGATGAGCCAACAGCAAAAAGACCACCATTGATGCCGTCTGAAAAGAACAACACTAGTAGCAATAATGTGGCTCGAAGAAAAACTGAGAAAAGCCAGTCCAAATCTAAACATATCTCTTCCAGATCATCTTCCTCCTCAATATCAGATTCAGTCTCTTTATCGAGAAGATCCGGTTCTGATCTTGATCCCAAGCAAGTAGAGGTTTCAAGAGCGATGAAATTGCTACTAACGTCTAGTCGTAGTCTGGCAGTTTCTTTTCAAGGAGAGTCATTTTCTTTGCCCATTAGCAAAGTTAGGCCAGGTGCTCCTCCTACTTCCTTTGATTCGAAGATGGCAACACGCGAAAGGCGAAAGAGTAATGCTAATACGATTAGTACGTTGAATCAGGCAGAGAACTCTTGTGGTGTGTCTGATGCTGATCAGTCCTTAAGGCCTGCTAGAAATCGAAAAAGGGTGAATAGTCTAGAATGTAGTGGCGGAAATGCTGAATCTGGAGATGTGGTTAGATCAAACCTGGATTTGGGGACATTGCTCCGAGGCTCAGACGAGGTCGCAGCGTCTGATTCAGATAGCACATCGTCTGATAGCAGTGCATCAGTAAAGGCCGCCCGTAATGTAGCTCGTGGACGTGTTGTTTCAGCTAGGTTTTGGCAAGAAACGAATAGCCGGCTTAGGAGGCTGCAGGATCCAGGTTTACCATCAACAAGAAGTCCTACATCCAAACCAACTGCAGCATCGAAAGTGACGAGGTCTGCTAACGCCGTGCCATTGTCATTCCCACGATCACCGGGTCATGGAGCTATTACGTCACCTATGTCGTCTCCTTCGCGGGGAAATCATACTCAACCTCAGACTAAAAATGTTGTTAGCAAGATTAGTACTTACATCATTAGTGAACCACCTTCAGTTCTAAGTTTCACGAGGGAGAAAGTTGGCGAGGATAGACGTGATGATGCACACTCTTTGAGACTTCTGTACAATCGGCATTTGCAGCTGCGGTTCATGAATGCTAGAACTGAAGCAGTTTCTGCAGCACAGAAACGCACTGCAGATGTAAGAGGTTTAGTTTCTCTTCACATACTTGTCAAGCATGTTTAAGTATTATCTGTGAATCGATTCTTTTACTCATTCCAGAAAAATCTATGGAACGCGTGGATAACAATCTCGGATTTACGCGATACTCTCACCAGGCGAAGACACAGACTGCAATTACTGAAGCAGAAGCTGAAGTTAGCCTTCATTCTCAAAGGACAGGTAATCCGATTCTTGTTGTAAAAACACGTCTCAGAGAACCTCTCAATATGATTTTACGATAGCTTCTTGAAATAAGAACGGAACTCCATTGGATCGACTGAGAGAAAGATTAAGAGACTCAACTGAAATGACAATCGATTCATGGAAAACGTACTTGATTCATTTCTGTAACTTCAAAACTCTTTATTCCAAACGACTAACTATGTTCATATTCTGCCTGCAGATAACTTCTTTAGAAGATTGGACTTCCTTGGACAAAGAACAATCGACATCTTTGCGTGGAGTTATGGAAGCTCTGAAGGCTAGCACCATTCGTCTTCCACTAGTTGAACGAGCAGACGTATGCATCCCTCACACTCGATCAGTTATTCTATCAAGCAAAGTGCTTACTCGTTAGTTCGACTAGGCCTAAAATCAACTCTAACGTTATATATCCTACAGGGCGATTGCAAGAGCTTGAAGGATGCCATTGGTTCAGCAGCCTATGTCATGGAAGCGATTTCATCCTCACTGCATCGATTCCTTCCAACGGTAATTGACATACTCCTTAGTCCTTGCTAGATCACAGTCCTTAAAATTACATTACCACCTTGTCCTGAACGATTTCGCTTATCCCCAGGTTGAAGAAACCAATTCCTTAGTAACAGAAATCGCGAAAGTGACTTTCGCTGAGCGAGCGTTACTTGAACAATGCAGAGACTACATATCTTTGTTAGAAGCTATGCAGGTTACATTCTTCTTACCTAAACCTCAGTCTACACACACCATATTCGTGTACTTTATATCTCATTCGTTCCCTGATTGATCCAATAGGATAAGGAGAGCAGTCTGCGAATTGAACACATATACTACAGCATAACCGAGTAGCCAGCATGTAAGACGACTGATCATATATCAGCACTCACTCGATCTACTGCTAACAGTACACTGAACCTTTCGACACACTCAGAAATACTCGATGACAGTTTCTTTAGTTTCTAGTTCGTGAGTCTTGCTACACGTCTACTTCCAGTTCCGATTTTGCAGATTATCTTAATCTTTCGTGAAATAAGTTTGTTACATAGCACATTTCGTCCTGTTTGGTGATTATAGATCACGAAGTATGCTGTAAATTGAGATCATAACATTTCTAGTTTGTGATTCTTGCTCCGCGTCTACTTCCGATTTTGCAGATTATCGTACTCGTACATAGCGCATTCGTTGATTTACCAAATCTGCTGTAAACTTACAACATTTCTTGTGATAGTGAATGAGTTCTTTTACATTTTGTCAAACTGCAAGTTGCATGAAGAATGGATAATGCAGCTATATATGAACTTGCTGGTCCCTCAGCTAACCTGGCTCTTTAAGCACTCAAAAGGCCAGTTTTTGAGCATTAAAAACAATGGCCTTTAAGAACATCAACTTGTGTAAAGTAATTAAAGAGAAAATCCAAATCCAGTGAGATCAGAATAATATGATACTTTTTGTGCGTCACCATTGTAGGGGAAAACCGAAAAAGTTTGTACCTAAATGAATGACATTGCATCCATTATCCACTCTGGATTTTTCGAGTTTTCGTTCACTCTTATTCGCCAATATTATTGATAAAATGAATCGAAAACACAAGCAAGAAAGCGAGAAATTAGTAGATGGAAAATGTTGTGGATACTGAAGTCGATTAGGTTTCAAATTCGATCTAATCGAATTTGATCATATAGAACTATCTCCATGGGAATTGGAACTATATGGTGTGTGTGACCGTTAAAATCGTTAAATCTTTCAATTTAGTGCATTTTATCATTAGGATGGTTGAATAGTTTGAAATTTCGAACGGTAAACTCTAACGAAGTGTTAAGAGAAACAATTGTTCCTCTAAATTGTAAGAGAAAATGTTCTACAAGTGACGATAGAGCTTTCACTTGCCGGTAGACGAAATATAGAAAAAAGGTAAATCACATGGACTAAACACGTCGTCACTTAAAAAAAGAAAAAAAGCTAGTCGATTTGTCCTCTTGACTCATGAGTTTCAAATTCGATATACCTGAAATCTGAATATATATGCAAAAATCTCCATAACACTTCGAACTATAGATCGTATGATTATGATCGTAGAAGTTTAACTTTTAATGAGTTTTACGATTCGAATGGATGAAAATTTGAAACTTCAAAAGCGCGAACTCTATCGTCATATCGAATGTTAACAAAAAAAAAACTCATTCTTCCAAAAAAAAAAAAAAAAAAACTGTTCTACAAGTTACAATGGATCTCCCACTCGCCGATAGGCGAAAAAGAAAAACATGAGATCGCGTGGACTAAACGCGCCGTCACTAGAAAAACAGCCTCAACAGCTTCGTCTCACGTCCCTCGTGCACCTCACACGTGCTATCCAACGTCGTCGTTTCAGACTCATCCGACGGCGGCGACGCCTGCCTCCGCTTCTCGCTCCGCCGATTAACTCTCCCACCGGCCGTCATTCTCGGCGACATTCCCGACGTCAAACCTAGATCTAATTGTCCACAATTGTCATTTGTACTAGCCAATCCCTTCAATTTCATGTTCAGATCATGAGATCGGTACAAATCCTCGTGATTAGCTTCGGTTCCGTCGAATTCCGGTAGTGGGCGGAGAACGCCGCCGCGGAGCACAGTCTCTACGGCGGACTGGCAGGCTTCCCAGTTGCCGGTCCATAGAAGGCCGACGGCGCCGTTTACAGGGTTTATTGTTCTTCCACAAGCTTCTGTTAGAAGAGACTGAAACAGAGCTGGAAATGAAGAAGAAGCTTGTGAGTTATTGGAAACTTCCAGATTTTCGGAGAAATATCGAAATTAATTATTTTTAGTCGATTTAACACCGAAATATTACATTTTGAATTTTTTCGACGAATATGTGAAAATAAATCTAATCATTGCAATGCCAATAACTTCAATCCGTAACGTAAAAAATTATTGCCTTAAGATCTAATTAAATCGAAAAGAAGTTGAAAAATATGATCGAAAAGAAAAGTTCGAACAAACTCGTTATTCAAATTAACATTTTTTCACTCTTTCGAACTCTAAGTGTCTTAAGTTTCAAAAGAGTAATTCTAACGTTTACAAAATATTATAATTCAAAATAAAATATCATTTAAAAGTAATCTGTGACTAATATTAGTATAAGTTTTTCTATAACCGAACAATACCTGGTCTTTGTTGCTGAGGGACGGAGGCAAGGAAAGACATGAGCCCGGCGCGACCGAAGAACTTGGCCACAAAGAGGGTAGCATTAGCTTGAGCTTGAGGGGTCTCAATCCCTTGCAAGCTCTCCCTCAGAATGCAGTTGTCATTGCACCCTTTTCGAAGAATTCTACAACCGTTGCAACTCATTGTTCGTTTTTTCTTGAGTTTGGAGAAGCTTTGCACATACAAAAGATGAGGTTTATGGTTTATGGAATTGCTTGAGAGTCAAGAAATGGATATTTTGGGGCAAGAATTGAAGTCTTGAGATTGATGAAGTGAGAGTAATAAAGGGTGAGAGAAGATGAGGGTTTATATAGAAGGGGTATGATGCATGTGACGTGGAGAATATTGATATATTCATTAGAGGTTATTACATGATCTACTAGCTTTGGATTTTATGTGGAGAAAACTATGGTCGTTGATTCTTAGATTTCACCACCAAGTGATAATTATCTTCTTGATAAATCATAAGTAGAGCTTCCTCCAAGCTTCTCATATTCATTCATTAATCGACCAACATTGGGCTTATTCGGTTATTATGGTCGAAAGATATCGTAGCCATAAAGACGAACCCAGGGGTGGTGCAGTGGTAAGGTGCAGGGTGTACTGGTGAGAGATCCTGGGTTCGATTCTCGGAGGTGGAGATCTATTTGGTGTATAAGGTTGGTATTGGTGTGGTGATATGAGGTGGTATTGGGTTAGTGTAGGCGTAGTATAGCGTAGGAGTAGATTAGAATAGATTTACCTCTTTAAAAAATGGTAGCCATAAAGACAAATACATATACCTTCTCATGCGATGTGTTCTCATTCATGTACATACTAAAAGACTTTCGAATGAGTTGTTTGTCTCCTCACAGTAATGATGTTCAACTATACAGCTCTTATAAATAAAATCTCGAAAATAACTATGGACTCTCGTATTCATTAATTGATTAACCGACCAACACTTTCGGCATCTTCGGTTACCATGGCCGAGTGATACGCTAGTCATATGTACTTCCTCACGAGATAAGTTCTCACTCACATACATACTGAAAAACTTCCCAGTAAGTCGTTTATCGTTTATCGCTTCAGAGTACTTATATTTTTTACGAATAAAATCTCAAAAATAAACATTTACTTTGTTAGTATAAGTAACGTACTCCATTAATTTCGAATGAGACCCGATTAAAATGGAGTGTAAAGACTAAAAAGTCAAGAATAGTTTAATAGTATGTGGATGGTTGAATAATTGGGAGGGGGTTCCAAAGGTGTTGGGTCGAGTTGGAGTAGGACTAGGCGGCTCCATGTCTCCGCGAAAGGTTGTTTTTCTTTTTCATTTTATTTTATTTTATTTTATTTTCCATTTTTCTCCCTCCTGCACCTTTGGATCCATTCTTCTTATTATTCTTCTTTTTCTTTTAAAAAATAGGAAAAAGTATTTTCAAGCTTTTTATATAAATATTTTTAGGGGTATCATTTGCCTTTTGAACGCACTTTGAGGAACAAAGGTGGTCTATGATCTATCCATATTTACATGCTGACATATGCATATAAGACTTTTATGAATAATAATTGAATTAATGTAATTTATAAAGAATTAAAAGCGTTAATCGTATAGTATTAGGTGTGATGTGATTTCGTTCATTCATAGATGATGGACTGTTACATATTGTTCTACCGAAGAGTTTTTGTATGTGACCCAACGTATAGAACGCCATCTTGAAGATCGCATTCGAAAGTATGATTTGTATGGTAACAAAACGTTTGCACGGTGATGAAATTCATCAATAATCAGTATGGTAAGAGATTTTAGTCACTAAAGAGAGAAATCGAGAAAAAATTTATATAACAGTGAAAATAATACATAAGCTCCACGTTTTGTATTAGGTACCAGTGATTAAACCAGACATTTGTAAATACCCTTTAAAGCATCATCATCATATTATGTTGTATGATCGTAAAAAGGAAATTGTTCTTGTAATAACATGTAAAGGTCGTCTTAGTTCAAGGACATCATTTCATCCGGTAAGATGAACCCTCACCAACATTAACATTAGATAAAACATGAAAATCAAGTATCTTGGTATCTCGTTTTCCTTCTAATTAATAGATCGAGATTCTGAGTAACTTCGAAACTTCGAAAGTAACCATATATGATCACCATTAGTTTATTATTATAGTTAATATTTCAAAAGTTGCAAGATTCTTCTTAGCTTTTAGCCATTGTAAAGGTTTGAGATACTAACTAAAATAATAAATGCGATGAATCTTGTCCATGACTAAGCATCGAATTGGATT
>JAYMSL010000745.1:0-21231 GCA_036897195.1 Plantago coronopus
AAAAATTGTTGTTTTGTAGACTTTTAATACTAAATTCACAAATTTAATTCAATTCTAGATGTTTATATTGTTGTATATGAATATAGGAAATAATATTATATTTATAGTAAAATTTATAGTTTATATTTATTTTATATTTATAGTAAATTTATAGTAAGTAAATATAAATAAATATTATAATTTTAAAGAAAAGCTGTTATTCCATAAATAATAATAAATATATAGCCAAAAACCGAGAAAATGAAGATAAAGAAAGGAAAAATTAAAGAAAGAAAAATTGATAGCAAACCTGTTTCCACAACTTTCCAATATAATTGAAAATCCTAGAACATATACACCTAGAAGCAACCCTTCACTACCAGGAGTATTAAAAAAACTACTAATTAAGAATCCAGTTCACAAAGCTACCAAACAGAAAAGACAATGCACCCTAAAAGGAGGTGCTTTAGAGACTCGCAAAACAAAGTCTTAGTGAAATCAGAAAAGTAAAGAAAAAAACTAAAAGAAAGAAAAAAAGGAAGAAAGAGAAAGAAGTATAAACAAAAAATCACGAAAAAAGAGAGGAGATAAAAAGAAATGAAAAAGCAAAAGTGGGGGGGAGCAGACAGGGAAATAATAAGAATCAAAAGAAAGCTCCGGAAGAACGAGACCAACAGGTAATCAAAGAAAGAGTCAAAAAGGAGAATCTTTTTTCTTTTATACTTTAGTATTGTTGTCGTCCATTTCCTCTTAATCGATGTTCGAAAGAAAACATCGAGATCCTTCCTTCTTTTCTTAGTCTTTAGTTATCGTCCATTCTCCTTCTACGCGTGGGCCGTCTCCTTTCTTTTATTGTCGTCTTGTTTTGGAATCGAAAAGAAGATTCCGACTAAGTAGATCTTATTGTCATCCATTTATTTAGCAGAATCGAAAGAAAACAGAGAAAAAAACAAAAAAATTGAGAAAAGTAACTATTCTTTGTTGTCGTCCATTCTCACCTAACTACTTTTCATTTACTGATGGCAAAAATAAACTTATAACTTATATAGAAATAGTCATCGCAGAATGAAGTAAATAAAGGTATAGAAAGAGAAGTCTTGAAATGACATAGAGAAGATCCGTACAAGTCTGAGGGAATTCATTCGTATACATCGTATAGAGAAATTTATGGACTTCTTACTTCTTAATGGAGTGTTTCAAGTTATAAAAAATTGTCTCAACTAGAATATGATGTATAGAAAGAAAAATCTTGAAATAATATATAGTAAAAAAAAGTCCCGAAATGACCTAATTTAAATGCATATTCGAGAACTCTAGAGGATAAAAGAAAACCGGGATGAAATCCATAAACCAATCAAGGAACTCCAGCATTACGTATAATAAAATAATTATAAAATATGCAAGCCTTCGTAAAAAGATCTTCGTGAAAAAGACAGAGAATCCAAGGATTGAAAATACAAAAATCTATACACAAAGTCAGGAACAGAAAAAAATCCATGAAAAAATAAAAAATCGGGGGCAAAAACAAAGATTCCCGTAAAAAAATAAGTAAAGAACATCGAAAGAGGAAAATCAATAAAAGAAGGAATCGAAGATGAAAAAGAAAAGAAGAAGTAAAGTAGTAAAAAAAAAGCAAATAAGAAGATAAAATAAGAAAGGAAAAAAAGAAAGAGCAAATAAAAAAAGAAGAAAAAAGAAAAGCCAATTGAAAGAAAGAGGAAGAACAGAAAAGAGATAAAGAAGAAAAAGATAGGGAATAGAGAAAGACAGAAAAAGCCACAGTCATGCAAAAGATCAAAACAAAACTAAAAACAGTTCTTGTCAGAAAGAAGAAGAAGCAAAAAAGAAAGAAAAAATAGTAAAAAGAAGAGAGGAAAAAAAAAGAAAACAACAAGAAACACAGAAAAGAGAAGGCAATAAAGAAAAAAGACAGACAAAAAAGCAAAAAGACAAGATAAGCGAAAGAGAAGGCAAAAAGAAAAAAAAGAGAAAGATCATATAAAATTATTCATAAACACTCTTTTACTAGGAAGTCAACCGGTAGCTCTAAAATAAAAATAATTAACATGAGAAAGCTCCCTACTGTGACCCTATTTACCTAAACAAAAGCTCCCGCTTACAGTGTCCAATCGAGATATTTTCCATAAACATTTGCTCACAACTTGGAGTTAACTCAACAGAAAAAGAGTTCACGCAAGAAGCACAAAAGAAATTTTTTCAAACCATAACAAGAAAAACAAAATTTTTTTTTTCAGAGTTGTTCCCCATTTCCACCAATAAAATCAAAAATTAAGCAATTTAAGCATAAAAATGGATCATCTTCGTTTCCTTCTAAGTAAACAAACCAATATAAGAATAACAATAGGCTGAATTTAGTCACTTTTTGTAATTCATGCACAGGAAGTAAGAAAAATGTAAACTACATTGTTGGAATTTATACTATATTTTGTTGTCGCCCTTTTCGGGGAAAAGTAAAAAAAAAATCTAGTAAAAAATAGAGAGAATTGACATAAAAGAATCTAGAAATTGTAGTCTATTCCATATAAATATAGAGAAAGATAGTAAATTAAATCCTATTTTCTTTTCAATTTTAACAACCAGCAACTAGAAAAAAGCAAAAAAGGCGTATAATAAATAAAAAATCTCAAATGTCGATTCAAAGATAGAGGTAGTGACAGGATAAAATTCCCTTGAGATGTAGATAGAAAAATTTATATTAGTCAAAAGATAAGTAATAAAGTAGAAAACAATAGAAAAAACAAAAAAGTTTTATATATAATGTTAAAGTGGTCCAGAAAAGGAGTCCTCGATAAAGAAGAATTTTAAGTACATAAAAGAAACAAGTCCATAAATAAAAGAACAAAAAGAACAAGGGAGAGAAAAGAAGCAAAGAAAAAAAAGAGATCCAAGAAGAAAGAGAGGGGAAAAAGAAGAAAAGATAAGGTAGAAATATAAAAACAAGAAAAAACAAAATGTAAAAACAAGAGAGAGAAAAGAAAGAAAAAATCAACCTAAAACAATCTGACAAAGAGCTTCACAAAAATCTAAGAAAAACTTTCCTTACCAAAAATTGAAAGCTTAAAAAAATGTCAAAAGATTCCCAAGTGCATGTATATTAAATATAGAAAATGAAAGAAGATACTTTTTAAACTCCTATTTAAAATATACAACGAAAAGAATATATATATATTAAATTACACAAAAATACATACTTAAAACAAATAAATAAATAATAAACAGAAAAGTACGGAGAAGTTCTTTGGGCCCAGAAACGAACAACATCATCGAAACTGGTGCCAATCACCAAACAATTAAACTAGGTCGCAAAACAGCCGCAACTTCCTCCATACAGAAAAAGTTAAACAACTGCATAAAGAATTTTTTAAAAGAGAGCTGCCGAAACACCTAAAAACAATACCAATGAAAACAACCCACGACAAAGAAATAAATACAAACTTTCTATTTCTAAATAAAATGAACAAGTGAAACACGAAGAAAAAAATCACTAACAAGCATAATATAATAATATGTAATATGAATGAATAGCTCCAACTTACGAAAACCACCTCAATGAACCAAGACTCAAAACTGAAGTACACAGTAAATCGTATGAGAATAAAAAATATTGCTAATATAGGATTGTTGCTGCTGAAATAAAAACCCATATGAAAAAATCTAAACGAGACGAATCGAAAAACACTTCCCAAAAGCTTCAATGCAAACAAAAACAAATCCATTCAAACAAGAATCTATCAGAAAACATGAGTTTGTGAAAAAGTCAGAAAAAAAAAAGAAAAAAAGAGAAGACCAGAAGGAAAAAACCAAAAGAAGAACAACAAAAAGACGACTAAGTAAGAAAGATCTAAAAGCAGGAAAGAGACATTGAAAAAATATATAGAATAAAATTACATAAAAAAATAAGAAAAAGCAAAATAAAAGAACAAAAAAACTTACCAACGAGAATTTCCAATAATATAATAATAAAAGAAGACAAAAAAATAAAAAGAGCAGAGAAAAAACGAAAGATAGAAAAAGAATAAAACAAAAATAAAGAGAGGAAAAGCAGACAAAAAGAGATAAAAGCACAATTCATGCTCAGTAGAGTACAAAACCAAAATACAAATATAAAGAATCAAGCCCAATTGCTTCCAAGCTGATATTGAAAACTCCAATAATACTCATGATAAGAAAAAGTCTTTTTACCCTAGATTAAAACAAGTGAACTTCCCAGAAAAAAAAATAGAAGGGAAAACGCAATAAACAACAAGACAAAGTGTCAACAGAAAAATGCAGTGAAACAACGGAAAGCTCTATGCAGACCCCTACCTAACAAACAAATAACATTGAGGTACAAAAGCAAGTAGATAAACTAACAATACGAAAATATACGAACAATTAAAAGGAGTAAATAAGGCTTCAGACAGAATTATTGCAGAGAAAATCCACATAAACAATAGAAGACCTACAATGCGTACTCCCACCGCCTAAACATTACTAAGTTAATAAATAAAAAAGATCCCTATTAAAATGTAAAAAAACTTAATTAATGAAGATTCTTAAAATGCAAAGGAATTAACCGAAAAAACAAAAAGAGAAAAAAGATCAATAATAAAGTCAAAAACCCAACTTACACAAAAATGCAAAGAAAGCAAATAAAATACTTCCCAGTGTTCGATTTGTCAAAAATACAAACAACTTCACAATAAAAATAAAATACTCAAAATTCTTATTTGAAACAGATCACGAATGTCCAAAAAAAATATTTTCCTGGCGTAGCGAAATTCATCTAGAAAGCAAAAGATATAAAAAGAAAAAGACCAAAAATAGAAAAGCAAGAAAAAGAAAGACACAACAATGAAAAAGCAAGCAAAAAAAAAATACAAAGAAAAAATTCCGCAGAAACAACAACAAAAGTATACTACCTCTTAAAAAGGGATTCAACAGAAAATATTTAATTAAACAAAGGAAGCAAATGGATCCTTAACTGAAATAGACAACTCAGAAGTATTTTACTAAAAATGCAGGCTAAAAAGGATACACCGCATAACTTGCGTAAAGACAGAATTAATCTAAATGAAATACAAATAGACAAAAAAAGAAAAATAGGTCAAAAAGAACCAAAGAGACGACAAAAAGAGAAAACAAACAAAAAGAAAATCTAGGAAATAGATAAGCTTAGAAAGCCGCTCTTTACTAGAGCTATACCAAACTGAACAAACTTACCGACCAAGTATCTAATAAGTATCTAGAGAAAAGGTCATTTGTTATATTATAAATTAAGCACCTAAATAAAGGAATAACAAAAAGTTAGGGAAAAATAAAAATAACATAAAAAAGAAGAAAATAGAATTCATAGAAAAAAATAAAGGATCAAACAACACAGACTCAGAGCAACCCGCCTTAATTTTTCCAATGATGCAAATTTAAACAATCTTTTTGTTGACTTAACGCCTCCACACCCAAAGCCACTTGATGGAACTCGAAGAAAAAAAAAGACTTGAAAGATGAGGAAAGAAGAAAAGATAGAAGAAAGAGGAATCGGAAAAAACAAAAAACGAGAGAGAAAAAAGAATCAAAAAGAAAAAACAAAGAAGAAAAAAAGTTCGAAAAGAACCAGAAAGAAAAAGGAAGAAAGAAAAGGGTCGAGGAGTTCGAAAGAGAAAGATGTATAAAAAATAGAAAGAAAAATCCGCAGGCAAAAAAGAAAAAACACAAAGAAAGAACAAAAAAGAGATGAATGAAAAAAACAGAAAAGAAGAGAACAAAACACAGAAATTCCAAAATAACAAATAAGATGTGGCAGAATCAGATAAAGAGGAGAAAAAAGAAAGAAGAAAAAAATAAATAGAAAAGTATAACAAAACAAACAAAAAGAAAGCTCTGGTTCGAAAAGAATAAAAAAACAACCAAAAAAATAAAAAAAGTATATGAAGAAGAAAAACGAAAAGACAAGAAAGACTGGAAAAAAATTGAATACGACAAGTTATTTATTGCGCAAGTGCCTTTTGAACAATGAAACTCGCAAAAATAAAAAAAAGGAAAAGGAAATCTCGATAACTACAAAGAAAACCAAAGAAACCACACACACACAGGACCTTTCCATTCTAAAACAACCAAAGAAAGACAGAAAAATAATAGAGAGGAAATGAGTTACCTAACCAGATAGATTCCTTTAAAGTAAACACAAAATAAGGGCGATAGACAAAGAAAAGGAACACAGACAAAAAAAGGACCCAAGACACTAATGCGAGTCCCACTTCAACAACAAAGCAAAGCAGAGAGAGCAGAAAAAAGAGACTAAGAGACTAAAGAAGAGTAATTCAAAAGAAACAAAGAAGAAAGAGAACAAGAAGCAGAGAAAGAAACAGAAAACAAAGAGAAAAACAAAAAAAGAAAGAGAAGACAGGAAAAGAAAAATAAGAAACAAAAAAGAGTCAGAAAGAACAAAACCCCTGGGAAGAACCAAAAGAAGAAAAAAAAAAAGCAGTCAAAAAAGAAAAAGAAGAGAAGAAAGAAAATAGGAACAAAAAGAACAAGACAGAAAGCAAAACGATAGAATTGCATAGCGAAAGAGCGTAATCAATCCACTCACCTAGACAAATATACACCAGAAAAAATCATTAAATGAAATAGACAAGGAGAATGTGAGTAGCAGAAGGAATGCAGTAGAGAAAGACACGGCGCGAGAAATAGAGTACGAAAAGAACGCAAAAAGAGAAAGAGAATTCCATAAAGAAAGAACAGAAACACAAAATTGTGCTTACGGAAAAGAAAGAAAAATATCGAAGGAAATTACGTATAGAAAGAATAGGATGCGAAACAGACAGAATTGCTGGTGCAAAAAAAGAGAAAACCAGAAAAAGCCTTTCTTACCAACAAACAAAGAAAAAAGAGAGAACAAGAGACAGAAGAAAATAGAGAAAGAAAAGTATAAAAGATACAGACCCTTAGGTCGAAGATTATGAAAGAACGAGCACGACAGGACGAAGGTTATAAAAGAAAAACCCAGATCAACGAATCGAGGGAAAAAACAAGAAGAAAAAGCAAAAAAAGAAAGAACAACAAACAAAACCCAAAAGAAATAAAAAGAACCAGAAAGATTCAGACAAAGAACAAATCAAAATCGAAAAACAAAAGAAAAGCAGAAGAACAAAACAAAAAACGACAGAAAAAGAAAAAAAAACAAAATAAAAAAAAAAAGACAAGAGTAAAGAAGGGGAAATTAGTAATCAACGTTATAGAACAAGAAATCTTCCAATTCGCAGAGAAAGAAAGAGAAAGAAAAAAGAAGCAAAAAATATCGTATAGAATCAATCCTGGGAATCTTGGAATGGCGTAGTAGCGAAAAATCTTCTCTCTATATTATAAAAAAATAAAAAAACGTTTCAACGAATTTCTTTTAAAAAGATCAAACCCGGGAATTCGGGAAAAAAGAGAAAGTGAATCTAGCAATTAATACAGAAAGTAACAGGGAAAGAAAGAGGGAACAAGAATCTTACAATTAGTAAACAAAAAAAGACATAAAGTCAGAGAGCACTTATTGTTTATAGAAGACAAAAATAAGTACACTACACATAGAAAGTCCACGAATACAAAAAGAATACATAAAGTGAAAAAAAAGCAGACTTACGCCTAAAGGAATTCATAGAGAAAGAAATCGAAGAAGAAGAATCCTGCTGCTATGGCCTATCCAAAAAGTAATTGAATCCAGCAATCGAAGAGAGAATGCTCATTCACAAAAACAGAGAAAACAAATTAAGTATGGAAAGTACTACCATTACGCAGACAAAAAGCTGTGAACGAATTGAACCTTTCCCATCGACCCATTCGTAGAAGGAAGGAAAAGATGTCTCAACCAATTCAGTATACAACTGATAACGAATCCAAGAAATCTCAGTCAAGAAGCCATGATCCTTAATTTCGTATAGAAAGAGAGACAGCAAGAGCTGTCACAGAAAACCTGAAAGATGGAATCAGACAAAGAAACAGAACAAGAGAGCAAAAATAAAGCGCAGGCTCCCGTCTGATAAAGAAAGTCAAACAGAAAGCAAGACAAGACAGATAAAGAGACCAGGAGACATTCTTCCATGAATAGACAAAAAACCTTAGTTCCAATCTGAATATAGCTATAAAAAGAAATTCTCGTATACCTGACTATACAAAGTCTGTAGGAATGAACTAAAGAAAGAGCTGCGTACAAAAGTATACCTATAGACTATTAAAAAACATAGAAAGGAATTGAAATACAAAAAAAAATCTACAAACGAATCAAAAAAACAGCTCTGCGAAGCAAATAAAGGCAGAATAAATAAAAAAAAGATCTCCATCCTACTACAAATACAGCCATTCCCTATACAAAGAGAAAGAAAGACAGTTCGGAAATCGGAAAGAAAAAAACAAAAAAAGATGGAGAGAAAAAATGAAGCAAGGAAAGAGAAGACCGCCCCATCTCTAGACAAAGAAAGAAGTGATCCTCGGAAACAAGAACATACAAAAGAATCATGCTCGGCAAGATAAAAAGAAAAGACAAGGAAAATGCAGAAAGAATTAAGAAAAAACAGAAAGAGATGGAAAGAGAAAAAGCAGAGAACAACAATCCCCCGAGCCAGAAAAACCTTTCATGTTCAAAAAGAAGAACAGAAAAATCAATAAAGAACAAACAACGGAAGACACTTCCTTTACAAGTACAATAAATAACAAGCCGCAGAAAGCAAATCGTAAACCAAAGATAAAATAAAAAGAGAGAAGAAAGAGAGCGCGAAAATTAAAAAAAGAAAAAGACAGAAAATAAGCAAAATAAAAAGAGAGAAATTGAAAAGTAAAGAAGAGAAAAGAGATAGCAGACGAAATAAGGAAGAACAGAAAAAAGAAAGGTGAGCAAACAAAAGACCAAAAGGGAACAAAGCAAGAGCGGAACAAATAAAGAAAACAAGAAGACAAAGAAAAGAGAAAGCAAGAAAACAAAAAAGAAAGAAAAGAGATAATAATAAAAAAACAAGATCTTAAAAAAAAGAAGCAGAAAGCGTATAGAAAGTAAAAAAATCAAAAGAACAAGAAATAAAAAAAATTAATTAAGAAGAAAGAATCCGAGAAAGCAAAAAGAAAAAGGGAAACTTTAAAAGCGAACTGTGCCAAAAATAAAAGAAAGCGAAAGAAAGACGTCCTCCTAACAAGAAAGAACACCGAAATTTTTCTACAAGCAATATCCGTAAAGGTAGCAGAGAAAAAAAACGGAAGAAGAAAACGACAGAGTAGAAAGACAGTAGACAAGACAGAAAATAAAGAAAAAAAGAGATTTAGTAAAAGAATAGAAAAAAACAAAAATAATAAAGAAAAAAAGAAGATAAAGAGATAAGGCTTAAAACCAAGAAAAACAAACAAAAAAGACAATTCAAATTAACTAAATACTTCTTTATAAATGAAAATATTTAAACAAAACTTTTGTCAATTGCAAAATAGCTAATAAGAAGAATACGAATAAAACATCCTATATTTACTATTACGTTACTTTACAAATACCTTAAAACTTATAGAATCTCTATTTAGGCCCTTTCCATGACAAGTTTTGGATTTACTATTCAAAGGCAAAGAATTTAATTTGATTTTCGCGAGTCCGAAGCAAATAATAGTTTTGCCGCGAAGATTTGTCATAGGGTTCTCATAAGAGATGTCACAAAAGAAAGGATTCTCCTTTTTTTTAATTACATTTTATATTGGATTTAGCAGAAGTTGCTTGCAGGATATCTTGATTTTTTTTTAATCTTTGTAATTGTTTAATTTAAGTTTTCTACAAATCAGTAAATGGTGCTCATGCCACGGTTAATGTTTGGTAAAAATACCTTATTCCTATCTCTAATGTTGAGTAAAATTTGGAGTTTGACACAAAGTATTTTTTCTTTTCCTTGGATGCTCTAGTTCCAATCGAAGTCTTCTTCTAGTAGATGGACTCGGAAACTGAGTTTCCCTGGTGGATTCTTTGACTAAACAAAGTACTATAATTGATTACTAAATTTTAGAATACTTTAAGTCACCTTTACCCTCAATGCTGCTCTCTTTTTCTATATCTAGTCAACTTGATGGATCCTAGGGAAACTTTGTGCGTGCAATCTTTTCTCATCTAGGACTAGTTTCTCTTTTTTCTTTCTCTCTACTCGCAGCTTTCTCTTTACTGCAATCTCTCTACTCATTGACTATTTTTATTCTCTTTTCTTCTTTGTCTTGTTCTAGATTAGCAGCTCGAAAAAATTTCTATGAATGTAGTAGATAGGTCCTTTTGTTCGCAAAAGCCACTTGGCTTACGGAGCCTTCCTAGGAGTTCCATTAGGAAAACAATACTCGGATACAACACCTAGATCTTATAACTTTGAGATTTCTCTACAATGATTATGAGAACTCATCTTTATTCACATTTCTCAAAGTGGCTGTATGGTTGCTGGGACACCTTGTTTTAATGAGCCTGGAGGGATCCCATTCATCTTATTTAACCAAGTACTTCTTTTTACCATGATTCAGAATCAATCCATAGACGCATTAGTAACATTCATCTTAGTCGAGGGTTAATCTGTTTTGTATTTCCCATTAGTCCATTACTTTATCGAAGGGCAGACTAGACTCCAACTAATCCAAGATTTCTAATCATGTTAAAACAGGTTCTATTTCTCAAGAGTTTTTGTACTAAATTAGATGGCAAGTAGTTAGGGGAAAATCTTAGAGCAAAGATACGAGGGTATCAATCTTTATTTCTACTATATATTTTGGTTAGAGAGAATAATCATGGTTTTCCATTAAAAGACTTCTTTTGCTAATCTATCCCAAAATTCCCAAGTTATCAAAAGTATGATTTAGATCATTCAACGCTTCCACCTTCTATATGAGAAATTTGTAGACAAAACCAAATGAACTCGCATTTCGATTACTTTAGATACAAAATAACCAAAAATATGTAGTTACACGTAATGACCTCTTTAATTGACAACATTCTGTATACAAATTCCTTGATAAAACAGACCGGCAACACTGTCTATACGCAATTAAGGACTTTTACTAGACTTCTATTTATTTCTCGTAGACTGCAACATTATCTTATCGTTAACTAGGCAAGACTTAACAATACAATGACGTAAGAGATTTTATAAATATAAGCGTTTAATCATTGACTAATTATCTTGATTTATAGGTTTATTTAATTTAGTTTAGTGATAAAGCTCTCTTTTAGGTCTATAAAGTTAAATAAAAGTGAAACAAGTGAACGACAAGAAAAACTGGAAATACACGGCTGAGTCCTAAACTACCCCAAAAGTCAAAACGAAAGAACACATCTTTCCAAGCCCGCGAAGGGATTTCCTATTTCTATAATATACGACAATAATCGTGAGTTAACTTATATACTTAATTTAAATATATATATAAATATAAATATATAATTATTGTTAATAAATATCTAATTCTTATATAGTAAACCCTTTTCAAATATTATTTTTATATAATTATACTTTTCTCAATTACTTATATTATATATAGTTAAATCTTTCTCAAGCACATAAAATTAAATAACAAAATAAATAAAAAATGTTGCAAGTAGATTAAGAAAAAAAGGAATTTTCATACTAAAAAGAAAAACTTGCGAATGAATAGGTCGACTTCCATAAAAAATTAAATATAGAATGTAAAAAAACAAAAAGAGTCATGTTTCTAAAGGGAGAAGCCTAAGCATAACAGCCTGCAGGCCCACGTCCCGACAGCCAAAGCAAAAAAGAAAAATCTATCTAATAATACTAGAAGTGCTTCGCACAAAGAAAGAAGTCGTTTTCTTAATTGAGCACGAAAAAAAAGTAGTTCAAAAAGCGATTGCTTCCATTGACACAACACAAAAATCCTCTTTTTAGAAAAAGCTCAGATAGGATAAATAGAGAAAAGAAAAAGAGAAGGAAGAGAGATGGTACAGAAAGAGACCGAAAGAATGAAATCAAACAAAGAGAAGAAAAATTACGAAGGAGAAAACAAAGAAAAAGTATAGAGAAAAATAGAAAGCAGACCAAATACAAAAAAATGAAAAAGAAAGATTGAGCTCAATAAATAAAAAACCAAGAAAAATAAACATTTGTTATCGTCTATTTGTCAAACCGAATACAGAAAAGACGAAAAAAGGAAATAAGAGTTTCATTCACGAGCATTTCTAAAAGAAAAAAAGATATTCTATAATTGGTATAGTAAAACCCAAGAAAGCCCTTTTCTTTGAATCGAAAGGGGAGTTTGGTTTGTGCAAATCACGAGGCTTTTTAATTAAAGAACGGAATAATCTTTGATTATAACAAAGTGTCAACTTAGATGCCTTCCGCCTCTACTATACTGCTATGCTAGTAAAGTTATTAAATTTTTACTATAATAGATTTAATTAAATAGCTAAAATACTTTATTTTCGCGGAATAAAAACGATGCAGCTGCTGAGTCTTTTGTTGGTAAAAATAGTTTTTTGACAAAGAAAATAAAGTCTTCTTTTTTTGAATTAGGGTTCAACATGTTGAAAATAAAAATTAACATTGTAAAATATATATTATATCCTTAAATTTTTGTTTATTTATATATACTAAATCTGTAAATACATTTTAATGTATAACTATTTTTGGTCTAGATTCGATAAGAAAAAACTTCTGTGAAAAACACAAATGAGAATAACAATTCTCAGCTTCTGTGGATTTTTTCTTCTTTTGGATTTTGCTTCCCCCTTCTTCTTCTTTTTTTCTCACTAATAATTTCAAAAGTTTTTTCTTACTTTCCCCGCACTTTTTCTTTGTTTTTAATCGAACCTTCAACATGGATTACTTTCTTTTAACCTTGACCTCTTATGTACTTACTTTTTGCACCAAATACTGTAATCTTTTTTGATCTAAATTACTCCTTTACCCCATTTACACTTTCTTTTTCCTTGCTTTGTTCATGGAAATAAACTACTTTTGGGGAATGCAGATTTAATTGAAAACTTTCTCAACACATTTCGAGATTGTATCCTAGCCAGCTTTTGTCACTTCCTTTTGCATGCGTTTTCTAGAAATTTATTACATTTTGGACAGTCTCTCCTGTCCTCTGGCGCTTTCGCACTTCGGTTTTATTAGTCTTATTATATTCTCGCGTCCAAAAGAAATGCTGCTGCATCTTGCTAAAAGAGACGTTTCCCAATAATGACCTGCTTCGAAAAAGCAAAAAGAGGCAGAATAAAGCAAGAAATGGAGAACATATAGAGAAATCTTGCTCAGACAAAGCGGAAAAGTTTGATCATAGAAAGAAAAGAGGATAAAAAAAGAATTTGATAAAAGGTGAAAAACATAAAGGTATAGATAAATAGAACTCCCTCCTTTGAAGGAGCCCTCCCTACGAAAGGTGTCACTGTGAATGCAATAGTAAGTAGAATACAATTCGAAAAGAAATTCTATAATCACTAAAAAAGTAACCGAATCGAAAACGCTATATAAACAAGAAGAAAGCAATAGCCCATGAAAATAAAAAATAACATATAGGATAACGTTAACGAACTTGACTCAAAGAACAATCCTT
Source organism: Plantago coronopus (assembly GCA_036897195.1). NCBI lineage: Eukaryota > Viridiplantae > Streptophyta > Magnoliopsida > Lamiales > Plantaginaceae > Plantago > Plantago coronopus. The sequence goes on from JAYMSL010000745.1 coordinate 13,531, forward strand.
CAGAAAAGCAGAAAGAATACTTATCATCGCCCCATTCCAAACTCGCGACTAATTAGCAAGCTACTTCAGTCATCTATTTTTATCTAAATTTACAATGAAATTACTTCATAACTCAATTTCTAGGCGAGTTCAGTCCCAACCAAGTCACTCTTGCCAAAAAGAAAACAAAGGAAAAGTAAGCCGGCCCTATGGCTATGGAAGGAGAGAATGAAAAAAGAAAATACAATAAAAAAGATAGAAAGAGAACACTAAAAGAAAGGAAATAAATAAGAGAAAAATACATGAACCAAAGAATCAATATGAAAATACTCGGATTTGTTTGCTCAAATCAAACAACGAAAAAACAATAACGAATCGTAGAGCCGTTAGCTAAAGAGCTAAACAATTTAAAAATAACCAATGAAAAAAGCTATACTTTTGCTTGCCAGTTTACATAGAAAATAAACGCATTAAAAAACCCAAAAGAAAAAAGACAAGGAAAATGCCTAGATGTCATTTACCAAAAAAATAAAAAGAATGCATAGTGAGAAAATTTTAAAGAAAGAACCTAAGAAGTTAACTCTGTAACTCTGGCGGAGATTACTACTCAATAAACAGGACCCTGAATAAGTCCTTTTGAATAAAATAACTCCTTTGCATTTGAGGAATTTGTATGAAAAAAAAGAACACCGAACGTGACCTCTTCACAACTATCCGTAAAGACACCACCGCCTTAAACTTAAAAGAAATAATAAAAAGAAGGAATCAGATAAAAGCAAAAAAAGCAATTGAAAAAATTTCAAAAAAATAAAAACTTAGGAACACTTACCTTTTAAACTGATAAGAAACAGGAACGGACAGGAAAACAACAAATATAAAAAGGTAGTTTAAAATAATATAAAGAAGGAAATCCGACTAAAATATAACTATAAATATGGCATAACAAGAATGGAACACATCCCCCCCAAAAATTACTATTAATAAAAACCTATTAAGATAGGGAGAAATGGAATGCATCGCAAAAACGCTTGTAGAAATTAGAAAAATACTACTACAAAACAATAATTTAAAAAATATAAGAAGAATTTGAAGAGGAGAGAGAAGTATAAATAAAAGCAAAGGAAACAGAAATCCTGCAAAAAAATAAAAAAAACTTTCATTTAAAATAAAACAATATTCAGGTTATCTCATATTTTAATTTTTTTAATGAATACATAACAAAGCGTTCTTAATCCAACTAGATAGAACATGATTCGCCAAAAACCAAAGACATAGGTTCAAATTCCGAGGGGCATCGGTTTTTGTTATCAAAGGGAGTCCTCTTGTCTCTAAGCATCCAGAACCACTTTTTTACCTGCGCCTATTTTTTTGTTCCCAACTTTAATATCGCCCTGCCAGTGTCTCGGAGGCTCTGCTAGTTCTTGTTTTTTTGTAAAGAAATTTGTCTGAAAACTTTCAAATAGAAATTCGAAAACTTGACGGGAAACCCCGGAGAAAAAAAAGGAGACTCCGTACAGAGAGCCTGCGGGCAAAGAAAAATCCCCTCGCTAGAGAGAAGTGGGAGGGAAGAATTAGAAGAGAGAAAGAAAAGAGAAATTCAATAAAAGAAGAAGAGACGAAAGAAAGTAGACATAAAAAAAGAAAGAGAAAGCAAAAAAGAAAAAAGCATCCTAAAGTCTACTCACTCCTGGAATTGTCTACATTAAAAACTTATTCAATTAAATGAAGAAAATAAAAATACTATAAATTATATAGTTTATTAGAATATATAATTAAAAATATGCAATCGTGAGAATTTCTTGTAAATTAGCATATATTATAGAATATATTTTTTAATAGACTATACATCATGTTTTGTTTGCTAATTTATATATTATATAGTTTTTTTAGTTTAGAACGATATTCAGCAAGAGAACACACAAAGAAAAAATATAACATCCAAAAAAAAGGCAAACAAGGAGAATTCAAAAAAACAACAAAAAGAAATAAAAGAGACTAAAAAACAAGAAGAACAGAAAAGGGAAAAAACTCCAAAATGAAACAAAGGTTAACCTGAAGAAGAGGAACTAATAAAGCAGTTACTTTAGTAAAAGGATGTCCGAGATATGAAGCCTGCAACTAATAAAAGATACCGAAAACTACACCCCAAACTTCTACTATCCTATAATTAAACTTACTATCACTATTAGTAAAATACAAAAAAAAATAATAAATGAAAGAAGAAAGATAGAAGAAAGCAAAATAAAGAGGAAGAACAAGAGCAAAAAGTACTAAAAAGGCGTACTCTTTATTGGCATACAAAAAGGAAATATTATATACATTTAGAAAACTATTTTATGAAAATTATTCAACTAAAAATAACGAAAATCGGCAAGCTCACTCTATTTATACATTATAATACTATTCTAGTGACGGAAAACTATATTTAATTTTATTTATTACCAAATGGAATAACTTTTCTACATACTAGCCATAGATTTCAGATAATGACAACAAATTCCACATTCTAACTTGTTATTCGAGAAACTTCCTAGCTGTTAAGTCATATCTAATAATGTGAAAAACATTTCTTATTTTATAAGAATACCAGCTCTAGCCCCCATTTTATTTATTTTTCTGAATTTGGGGTCAATCTTTTCTTTCTATTCGCAATCTTCCTTTAACTACGCAGAAGTTGAACGGCTTGGAGATGAAAAAGCTTGCTGCGAAGACTCCTTCGCGGAGGAGAAAAGAACAAGAAAACGGAGAGGAGCAGAAAAAAATAAGTCATAAGAAAAAACAAGGAAAAACCAGAATAAAAGTAAAACATAAAAGAAAGACAAAACAACAGAAAAAAACTGGGAGTCTTAGGAAATCATATACAAATACATAAAACTATAACAAACATTCTAATAGATCATACACACACATCATACACAAAAATTTACGCGAAATAGAGAAAATCCAAAAATAAAAAACATTTAGAATGTAGATACAAAGTTTGAAAGTTAAATCGAGAGCGATCGAAAGCAAAAACTTTACAATACGATCAAAAGATTTTTAAATCTAAACAATTTACGAGGAAGCAAGTCCTTTTTCATGCAACCAAGAATCTAAAAAATATTACCAAAAAATGAAAAAGAAAGAAAAAAACACAGAGAGAAAGGCAATCCTTGAAACCTGCAAAAAAGAAAATAATTGTTATCAACAAAGAAAAAAACTTACGACAAACCTAAAACGAATGGAAGGATAACTTTGACAACGAAAACAAAACCACTTCAACGAAATCTACTAACGAACCGAGAGCGAAACTACAGTTGCGCAGAAAATTCCTAACTCGAATCCTACTAAAACTATAAGAGATATAAAAACATAAAAGCTGCCCTGAATTAGAAAGAAAGTTAAAAATAGAGATAAACAGAAATAACTATACAGAGAAGCAAAAAGGAATAGAGAAAAAGACAAAGAAAAGCAAAAGAGATGCACGAAAAAGAATAAAACAAAAAAAAAGAAAGAAAAGACGAACAGCACAAGGAAGAGAAAGAAAAAATAAAGAGAAAAAAACGAAAAGCTAAATAACAAGCCAATCCCACTGATGCTAACTAAATAAAAAATTTTTCGCACACATAAACAAAACCCTTGCATGTAGACCTTAAAGATATAACAACAAAAAATCAAATCGAAGCTTTCATCCAATAAAAATTTGTGACACAAAAAGAAGAAGAATGGTATTATCCAGAATTTAGAAGGCAAATGAAATAAAAAAAAGTAAGGAGTTTCAAAAATGATCGAAATAAACCCCAAACCGTCAACTCCGCAGCTGGAAAATACCAAAAAATTTTGAAAAAACCAACGACAACAGATTAAACAGAAAAAAGCAAAAAAGCAGTCGATACCAAAAAAGAAAGTAAAGTAGATAAAACCAGATAAGTGAGAGAGAAAAAGTGAAAAGAACAAAAGAAACTAAGATAGGGATGGATAAAGAGAGAGATCGAAAAATATAAATATATATAAAAGAAGCAAGAAAAGAATGGAAAAGAAAAAATGAAAAGCAAAAAGTCATAAAAACAACACAAGCTAAAGAGGAAAGAAAAGAGAAACAAAAACAAGAAAATGCATAAAAAAAAGCAAATCTCACGTACATACCTTTAGTAAAAAGACGAAATATTAGATTAAAAATAAATGTTTGAAAAATTTCCTGGTGTAGAAGAATCTTTTCCTGCAGGGTTTTTTAATTTTATAAAATTTGTCAAATAAACAACAAGAAAAAAGAGAGAGAGAGAAACGAAAGATGCTAAGTTAAAAAGAGAAAATAAAAAAGAAAGAGGAAACAATAGAAAAAGACAACAAAAAGACAAACACCGGGAGAAAAGAAACAAAATAAAAAACAATAAAAACATAGTACAAATAGGAAAAGAATCCGCCTTCGATACACAAAAAGCACAATTACCGAAAAAAGAAACTAGGCTGTTCCACATACATCAAAGAAACACCAATATAGAAGACAACAAATGAGGACTTCTTTCTGGAGAATAAAAGAAAAGAGATAAAACAAAAAAAAACTATTCCAAAAAACAACAGGATAACTTAAAACTAAAAAAGAAACTTACGTAAGACTAAATAAAAAAATAAGAGACTGCAAAAATGCTGTAAACTTAAATCAAGAGCTTAAACAGAATTAGAAGCTCTAGACATGAGCTAAGTCTACTACACTTAACTTACTTGATAACTAAAATTTATACTTTATTGAAGCATTTCTATTATCTAATTTATTTACACATATTTTGTGAATTATTTTCAGACCCCTAGGAATTTTTTGTTAAATAAAAGTTTTCCAGTTGATAACTCCTTTTTTGCACCATGAAACATTTTGTTAACCACAAACACTCGAGAGAATCCTCTGGAAAACTTATTTTTTTTAAAGAACAAACAAATTCCTTTTACTAACAATCGGAAACAGTTCTCGTTCATTCTTCCAAAAGTAAAACAAGATAACAAAACAAGAAAGAGAAGAAAGCAACAGCATAAAACCAAGCAAAAGAAAAGTTGTAGTCCCCTTTTGAAATTGCAAGCCTTTTACATATATATTATGATTATAGTATAATCAAAGTAATATGCGTAGTGACAGTGAGATGTGATATAGTTTATGTAGTATATAATTAAAAAATTTTGTAATATATAATGCATTATGGAATAAATGGCAATGAACCAAAGAATTTGGGAAGCTTAGAGAATGTTTCTAAGTAATCAAACAAATAACCTGCAAACGAAGGTTCAAAATGAATATACAACAAAAGCAAGTAGATAATAAAAGATACAAAGAAGAAAAAAAAAAAGGGAGAAAGATAGAAAAAATCAGAAAGAAAAAAGAAAACTAGCAATAAGATACCCCAAACAAACCCCTTTCACGGAACCCACACACTACGCTGCCCCATATCTGTAACGCAACAAGAGTAGACCCGAAGTCAAAGTGATCAAAAAAGCAACAAAAGAAGCCCTATACATGTAAAACAATACAAAGCAATGCTCTGGTTTGGGCCGAACCAATCTACACAAGCAATATTTCTGACAAAACCGTCGGAATCCAAAATAGCGGAAACCTACGAGGAAAGAAACCCAAAAAGGTCTAAAATAAAAACTTAGACTAATTAAAAAAAATCAAAAAGTAAACAATAAATAAGTAAAAAAGACAAAAAGAAAGATAGAAGCAGATAAATAGAGATCAAAAAATAAATAAAAAAGAAGTAATTAAAATAATATATTTCCTAAAATCTAGGAAAAACCTAAACCCCGTTCCCACTACTTAACATAGCCCTTAGAAACCCAAGCATACCAAAACTACCTAAAAATTATATGAACAAACAATGCAAGTTTTCAACTAAAAGAAAGAGAAAAATGGATTGTTCCAACTACAACAACGACTCGAAACGAAAACCATAAATCCCTGCATCTGGAAGAAAAATGCTAACAAGCGCAATGCACTCAACGACCTCAACGCGCTAAGTCAGACAAAAAAAGAAAATAAAGCAAAAGAGCAAAACAAGAAAGACAACATACCAAATGCTAATAAGTCTATTTAAGTAAGCCAAAATAAGTAACAAAAAGATTAATACTCAAAACTTTTCCTGTGAAGATTACAACTTCTTCAGTAACCAAAAATAATTCTGAATCGAACGGCTTTAATTAAAAAAAAGATGTCCATGGAAAAACACTGTTACTTTCCCCGAAAATGACAAAAACCAGTATTGCCCATATAGATAATATCCATTAAATTATATTATGAGGCGAAAACAGTTGTCAGACATGGGATGGGAAAATAAAGAGAGAAAAGAAAACCAAGTAAAAAAACAAGAAAATGAATAAATATAGCTACAACACAAAATAATGGATCCCTCTGTTAGTACAAAAGAAGGCACGCTAAACCGGAGTCCAAAACCTACCTCAATATAACAAAACAAACAAAACACATACAAGTCTATCCAAGCCAAAGACATTTATTAACTTAAAATTAATTAATAAGAAAAAAAGAGAAAACACAAAGAAAAACAAGAATCAGAGAAAAAAAAGAGACCCCGGGAAAGAAGATTCGGAAATGAAAGGTAGAGAGAAAAAGAGAGAATAATAGTTCGCAAACAGACCTTGGGGTCGAAGCTTCCAAAAGAGCAAAACCGCTAGAAAGTACGAGGGTTCTGAAAGAACAAAAGCAGTAGATCGAACGAGATAAAAGAACGAGGCCGAGCGGCCGAAGGATAAAGACAGGCAAAACTAATGACGTATAGCAAGATCTGAGGCAAACTAACGAGTCTTGACTAATGAAAGAAAAGAATTCCTCCACTAAAAGGAGTTGCAAAAGATAGACCCAAAACTTATACTAATCAAACCCATCCAGAAGACAAATAAAACAGTACACCTGAGCCAATCACAATCTCCTCAAGCAATCAAATAAATAAAATAAAATAAACGTATACAAAGATTGAATCTTGGTAATTACGTATAGAAAGAGTGAAAGTCAAACAAATATGGATTCCGGGAATACAGTATAAAAAGAAGGCACCGGACCCTATCTCAATCTACCAATACTATAAAGAAACTACAAACAGAGCCCACAACTATTTTGGAATCCGAGTTATACTAAAAATAGACAGAAGTCAGAAACAATTTATTACGTATAAAAGTACAAAGCAATAAAGCAAAAAGTAGAGATAGATACGAGTCCAACTAACACTATCCCGTACAGAAAAGAGAGATCGCTCTACATCAACCAATCAGAAAGATTCAGAATCTACAACAAAAGCAAAGAATAACAAAGCAGAAAAAAACGAGAACAAGAAGAAAAAACAAGAAACAAAGAGAAAGAAAGAAGAAGCAGAAGTTTGTGAATTGATATGCACAAAGAGAAGGAGAAAAAACTTCTAATACAGTTTAGATAGAGAAAAGAGAAGAACAAGAAAAGAGGCAAAGAGGGAGGAGAAAACAGAAGAACAGAAAGAAAGAAAAGAACCAAAGAAAGAGAGGCGCATAAAGAAGAACAAGAAAAGAGGAAAAATAGAAAGATGAGAAAGAAAAAGAGAGATAGAAAGAGATTGAAAGCAAGAAAAAAAACAAACATGGATCTTTGTATATAAACAAATCAAAGAAATACTATTGACTTAACAGAAGAAATAACAAGAATCAAGATGAAAAAAGATGATCAAGAAAAAATCAGAAGAAAGAACAAAACCGAGTCCGTTGCATAGAAAGAGA
>JAYMSL010000746.1:0-21221 GCA_036897195.1 Plantago coronopus
GGAAATTAGTAATCGTATGCATACCATGCCCATCTAATCTTAGTTCTTTAGGTGTGTTGAATTTTCAAATGTGCGTAATTTACGATTATGTAGTTCAAATATTTGAGCATTCTTATTCCCCCCCCCCCCTAAAATATAATTTACTCTTATAGTACGTCTTAATTATTATATCATTTCGACCCACTATGAAAACTTGAATTAGCATACCCACTCTAACGTTGCTAATTTTAGAATCTTCAATTTTACTTTTACATTTTTCAGTAATTGAGTATTGTGCCCTCACCTAAAATTAAGAGTACAAACGCTTTGGGAAAAAAATAAAAATCTCTAAATTCGTGTATTTTATTCTTATGTTCATTCAGTTCACCTAAAACTTAATTACTACCATTTTCTATCTTACAATCTACAAATTTTATTACTACCATTTTCTATCTTATTCTCAACTCGCAAATTAGTCATTATATTTATACTCCATTTGTATCTAATGTTATTTCTTTAGACGTATTCCTTGTTTTCAATTTACATGTTTTACTATTATATGATTTGAATATTTGACCATTTCATTTGTCTCCAGCCCAAAGGTATAAAAAGTATAATTTGTATATTCAAATATTTCGTCTAGTCTACAAACTTCAATTACCATACTCCGCCTAGTAGTATATGTTTTGAATGCTTTTGCATTTTGTCTCCACCTGAAGTTTCTAGAGTAGAAACTCCCCAATTCCACCCTAGTGAAAGGCTCTTACTCGGTGTATTTTACTCTCATAAGTTTCAAATTATTAAGCATTTCGGTCCAACTAAAATTAACAGTAATTAGCATCTTCAAAGCTTAAATTTTATCTTTCTAAATTTCTTGGAGTGTTGATAACATTGAGATCTTAATGATATATACTCCAAGAGCCCCTTAGGAACAACTTGGTTTGAATATTTAAGCATTTCGCTCCATTTAAAATCATGAAGTAACAAACACCCATCCACGCTCAATAAAATATCTTTAGTTTTATTTCATGCGTTTCAATTTTAGCATTCTAAATTGTCATACCCTTTTAGTAAAAGGATCTTTTTTTTTAAAAAAAATCAACTCGTCTCTTCTTTTAGTTAAAAAGATACCGTCTCTCACATATCATTGTGCTCTTTGTTTATGCCATTTTTTTCTCCAACACTTAGGGATATTTTGGTCATTCCAATAGTACTAAATGTTGATTCTTTGCATTCCAAGGCAACTTACATAGGTCCCACTAAGGCTCTGTTCTTTTCAACTTAAGTTTAGAACAATTCAGTTCAGTTCAGATTTTGTTAGTTCAAATTTGTACTTCACTTCACGTTCATTCAGTTCAGTTTAATTCCGGAATCCCAGGTGAAAAGAACAGAGCCTAAACTAAACCTACTTTTTTTATGGTGTCCCATGAATCTTTACCAATTACTATAAAGGAAACTATCTTATATATTAAAAATATTATTTTCACAATGATATTGCAACTTTACCAAAAGTTCACTACAAAAGTAACATACACCACTAATTTTATCATTTATTCATTACTTGAATATCTCTCTTGCCATCTCTCGTTAACCACGTTCTGACTCAAGCAGGTATTTGTGGGACGACTGTAGTACTTCCTCCGTCCACTTTTCATTTTTGTGTATCTTAGTATCCAACAAAACTTTTCCAATTATCAAATAAGGAATCTACCTCACACACAAAAACTTTAATTTAACTTTAATATTACTTCTTAATCGCTAAAAAGTAACATACTCCACTTACTTTTACATTTACTCTATTAATTTAATTCATTTTATTAAATTACGCATTAACCATAATGGGTAAAGTTTTGTGCGACGGATAGTACATTATACTCACTTCTTACAGTATGATGTCACAACTTCGCCATTTTTGGTGTCCCGTTGCGAATTTCAAATGATGCTTTCTTAATGGAACGAATGTTATAATCAAGAAGATAGATGAGTTAATATTATACTAATATATACACTATCTAAGTCAAGAATTTGTGAATAAAAAATGACTATTTCTACATTTTACTACATCATATTTATATCTTTCACACTCTTACACATTCTTATACATACCCCATACTTTTATTTTTTTAAACACATACCCCACATCTTACACACTCTTACATATTTCTTACACCCTACTATTATTCCCCTAAAAAGCTTAACCCAAACACAATTCTCAAACTCTGTTAAGGATCCCACACTATCCATCAACTAACTAAATCAAAAACTCATCTAGCTAAATGAGAGCCAATCTGTTCGTATATATTTTAACTGTATTTCCATCTTACTAAAGTCAAAATACTTGAGCCGTCTCTAATTAATCATAATAAACTTACACTACAGAAGTATGTGTTCCGTAGAAAAATCAACATCAAAATTGCATAATCAAGTCAAGTATTATGAAGCATCTTTGCATAATCAGGTCAAGTATTGTGAAGCTATCTCTATTATTTTCAACTTAAATTTAACTTCATTTAAATCTAATTAGTTTAGTTCAGTTTTCAGCTTTAATTAATTTCAATTTGTAATTAACTTCAGATCAGTTAAGTTAAAAACTTCTCAACTGAAAATGAAAATGAGAGGGCCTTAATAAAAGAGATGAAACAATTTATTTTGTGAGATGCCTAGTGCAAGGTTGTGTTTAGCTAAGTTCATTAATTCTCATAGTTTGTGAGGGTAGTGGAATCATTCCAAATTTACTACGCAATTCTATTTGAATTCAAAATAGCAATATATTAATAGATTATTACTTACTCCGTTCCATGTTAACCTTTCATTTGACTTTGGGTAAAACAAAAAAAAGAGAAGTATTTTGATTAGAATATTGATAGTGGAGGTGAATCGTACATATATTAATTGTTAATGAGATTTGAAAAGTTAGTGAGTAATTACATTTACTTTTGAATATATTTATTGTTATTAGTGGAAATAAAATATATAAAAATAAAAACGGGAAGCTTTAAATGGAACACCCAAAATGGCAAAATGAGAAGCATCGATGAATTACTATAGGTTCGGCATCTTACAAAATTTATTGAGAGAATCACTAAGTGCAATTTTTGTTACTAAACGTAGAATTTCAATGATTCAATCCCTAAAATTTACTAAAATTAGTTTACGAATTCAATAACATGACTTTAAAGAACCCGTCAAATTGGACACACTTCAAACTCTCAAATTCTTCCAGCATATATGGCAACTTTAGTTTTTCAACAAATATGTCAAAGTTGAATTCAATTTGTAGACTGAGGAGATCGACGCATCGAAATCAGCCTTAAGTATGGCATCAGGTGGTGGACTCCATGAACTTTGCGTTTCCTCGTAGCGCTGCACATAATTTCGGACGAACGACACTGAGTCTCGTGGATCATAAATCGCATTGTCATGGACTTTCTTGTTACGGTTTGTCCATAAACTCTAACATGCCACCACGAAAAACTCAAAATCAGTCTTGCTAAGCTGTGCACGAACCTGATATATCCAGCCAGATATGTATGCATTTGGCTGCTGCATTAAGAAAACACAGTTAGGAATGGATGAAAGAGCCCAAAATAATCTTGCATAGTGACACTCTTTATAGGTATGCAGCCCAGTCTCCGCTGAATTATCACAAAGAGGACATTTCACACATAAGTCAATCCCCCTCTGTTGTAACGTAACGCGACCAAGTAGAGATTTTCGGCCAACAAATTGACAGATTAATGTCGAACGTCATGTTTACTTCTGCGTACGTGTTTTGTTTCCTCGATCTTATACATCTCATCAAGTACTCCATGTTTTCAAGTTTATGTTGGAACACGTCAACCTAATCAAATGAACGTATGAGATTGATTGATCACAAACGAATTGTATATGTAAGACCGAAATTAAATAGTGGCGAGGATTCATACCATGAGCATGCGATAGAAAGACTCTGCATTTTCCGCATCTTGACATTGATATGGAAAGACGGACTCTGCAGATGTAGGCATAATATGTAAGGCTGCACTTTTTATCTTCGAAAATTTCTTCACCCTTAAACAAAAGAACAACAAAACATCAAAATCCATTTGATAAGATAATTCAATTATAGTGAAGTTGTTTGCTCACATCAAATAACATATGCAGATATGCTATCCTTGAAGTTGTTTGTTGCAACGTCTAACATGATTCTCACTTGCAAGTCATCCGATAGGTTGCCAAATCACATTTCGGATGCTGCATTTTTGTTGACGGCCATGACGTTTGTAGACGACATTTTGAGCTCGGACAATGGTGATTCGCGAGAGCGGAAACTTTGGAGACTGAGACTGCCATGATTCAATTATTCAATTTAGAGAAACATAAATATGGTGGTGTAATAGATACATTATTGCATTCCTAAACTTGCGGATTTGGGAATAAATCAAGGATTTGATTTGATTTTGAAATCACTTATTAGCTTTTTCATTGAAAGAACACGTTAGTCTTGGCAGGAATCTTTTGCTAAAAGAATCAGAGTGGTGTGCTGTGTATTAGGGTATATTGATGAGATTTTAATAGCAAGAAGGCGTGTGCCTTCATTACCATAAATTTTTTTTTGAGCAATCATTACCATAATTAATAGAAATAAAAATTTATGAGATTGAAATTTGAACAAACGCAATTTGAAATCTGGGATTTGATAATAGTGTGTTGGCGTGTGGATTAGAATGAAAAACACCCAGATCCATTAGTCAATGAGTATTAGTATGTTGAGTGGCTGTTGATTCATAAGTTTTTCCCTTATTTAGAACAAATTTTATTCTTGGAGAAAATTAAGACTGTCCATGTCATAAAAGTCTTACGTGGCAATGCTAGAACTTGAGAAAACCATTCATCTTTATTATATATATAGATGGGCTTATATATATGACAGCTAGGATTGCAGTTGGATTACTGAATGACTCCTACACGTACTAAAAATGATACTCCTGCACAATTGGTAAAGGATTACTAAACGACTCCTACACGTACTGAAAATGATACTCCTGCACAATTGGTAAAGGTATTACAGGAAGTTGTTACCACCAAATAAATAGTTTCCTAAACTTAAGGGGAGAAAAAACTATTCAGCGGATTTGAAGAAAACTCACGAAATTTGAAAGATTTGATATTACCAATTCTTCTACTACCATTATTTACTAAAAATAGATTTGTTATATAAAATTTAATTTACTACATAATACAATCATAATGTTTAGTCACAAAATAAATAAGGAGAAATTATTATCAATTACATACTTAAATTAAGTTAGATAGAATTGTTTATTATCGATGAAGAAGATCATTTAAAATGCACACGCGAGAATCACGTGTCATGTATACTAGTACAATTAAAAGACTAGAATTCAACTGTGAAGAATAGATGCTATATTTACTAAAAATAGATTTGTTACACCAAATTTATTTTACTACATAATACAATCATAATTTGTAGTCACAAAATAAAAAACTGAGAAATTATTATCAATTACATGCTTAAGTTAAGTTAGATAGAACTTTTTGTTATCGATGAAAAAGATAATTTAAAATGCACACGCGGTTCCCGTGTGTCATGTATACTAGTACAATGTTTGGTGAGGTGATGGATTAAGAGCAACGTGGGAAGAGCCTGGATTCAACTATGATTGATCAAACGCAACGTGGGAAGAGTCTTTATTATGACGAATAGCTAGATTAAGAATGAACAGAAATAGCTAGTAAAGATGGTTATGGAATGATATTTGATACCAAACTGATTGTATTTTTTCTTTCGCACGGGTTTTTATCCTAATAGGTTTTGTCCTGAAGCTTGTAACTCGATAACTCCAGTTTCTTTAGTCTAGAGAATCTCGTTAAAAGACTCAACACATAGAACTGAGCACCGGTCCGAAATGGACCGGATTATTCGGGTCACTGTTTAGTGACCCGTAGCCCGGGTCCATCCCGGACCGGACCGGGTTGGACCCAGATTTAGTCCGGAAAGTTTAGGACAACTTGTAGCATTTCAAAATTCAAAGTGCAAAATATGCGCATAATTTTTAAAATAATGCAGTGTACAATTATATGTGAAGTTTTGTTGCTGAGATTAATGAATTGTTGCTTTGTAATTTAAACTTTCATTTCTGTTTTACTAGACGTTCAGGAAATAAGTTGGTTCATGCTTTAGCAAGCAATATCACAGACAATATCTATAGTTTTGTGACTCTTCCAATCGAGTCTCCTGATGTAATCCATTATTGATGCAATATATTATTCTTCCTCAAAAAAAAAAAAAAAAAATTTCGGGTCATCTGGACCGGACCCGGAGATTGGAGAAAAGCATGACCCGGGGTCCGGACCGTACGTAACCCGGACTGGTCCGGTCCGGGTCCGGTCCCATTCTGCTCAGTCCTATCAACACATGTAATACTTTCTTACTCGCAAATTAAAGTTGAGTACCTTATGTATCAAACATGTAAAAGTTGAGTACCTTTTTTGTGTAAACATAAAAGTTGAGTACCTTATGTATCAAAAATGTAAAAGCTAAGTACCTTTTAAACAAAAAACCCTAAAGTTAATTATTTAGTCATTATCTATTAAAGTGAATAATTAATTAGCACTAATGAATGTGAAAATATTTATCAAATATAATTTATCAAGAGTTATTTGGAGTCCACTTAACTTTATATCTTGGGGGCATAATTCGAGCGGAATAAAAGTAGAGAGTTTGACTAAACTATTTTGAGAACCTGTTTTGGACACTTAACTGTAATTTTCTCTTGAATTTCTTGACACCTGTAAAATATAAGATTGGGTTAGGCTCATATAGGTTTTTTTTAGCAATTTATTTATTTTAGCGTATATGTAAACTACGATAGAAAACTGAGAAAATATGAAGCTGTTAGTATACTGCAAAAATGATGTTAGGAACATGAGTAGAGGCTAGGCATGTGGAGGTTTTGGTTCTGTTAGTTTAGAAATTAATCAAATTCATTGATTCAGCTAAACAAATGGAAGATGTTATATTCATAATATTACAAGTTATCTTTTCCTTGAGCTCCAAGTATTTATGTTATTGTTTCTTATAAGCCTCAAATTATAATTAAAAATCAATTTAGGAATCTTCCAGATGAGAATAGAAATTCAAATTCATGAGTACATAAAAGGTTCAAATAGGCAGGATATATAAGATACAAAAGAGAGAAACATAGCAAAGTAGCTATTCGGGTATCCATCAGGTTTCAGAATTAAATGATCTAATCTCAAACCCGACCTGTGTTTTCTATACAATTTCGAGTATTAAATCCCGTAATAACCGATCCTATCAGAATTTAATGCAATAGGGCCGGGGTTCGGATCGGGATTACCCGAACCCTATGCCCACCCCTAGCTACAACTACAATTGATCTAACACAATACCTGGTCATTGATGAAAACCAAATCTATACTAGTATTCAATTGAGTTCAGATTTAGGAATCAATTTGAAAATTTTCAATAAATAAATTGCAAATATACAATACATGTTACTTACAACTTTTTAAATCTACCACATATATTCCATCATTTTCTCCTTTTCTTCGTAATCTGAATTTATAAAAATATGCTTATCCGAAAATAATTCTGACTTTACCAAAATAATCTCTTCGTTAATATCTACGATTTGACATCCATAACGAATATGGTGAATTACATCCAGTACCCTCTTTAGATTCGCTAATTAGATTTGTGTAACTATTAGATTATCAATTACATTCAGGTCCAAAAAAACACATTTTCTAATTTTGTTAATCAAACAACTAAACACGGCCTATTATACAATTTTGCTACAAGATCCTTCAACCTATTAATTTTCACGTTTAACCCATTTAACTTTTAATCCTTAATTATCAAATTCCCAATCAAATCCATAATTTAAGAAAAATTACAAAAATACAACTTTCAAAATATATCCCATAAATACCATTTTCTTCAAACTTTCCTTCTTCTTCAATGGAGTCTTCTTCTTCAACTTTCTCTAATTCTT
This sequence comes from Plantago coronopus, assembly GCA_036897195.1. Taxonomy (NCBI): domain Eukaryota; kingdom Viridiplantae; phylum Streptophyta; class Magnoliopsida; order Lamiales; family Plantaginaceae; genus Plantago; species Plantago coronopus. The sequence goes on from JAYMSL010000746.1 coordinate 8,001, forward strand.
TAATGGAGATTTATTCAACTCTCTATTATTCTTTTCTCCTTCCTCCTCCTTTTCTTTCTTTTTTTAAAAATTTTTTTATGTTGAAGAGCTTCAAACAAAGCTCCATCAAAAGCTCCGTTAATGGAGCTTTGATGGAGCTGGGCGGAGCAGCTCCTCCCGAAGCTGGAGCTTCAAGTTCAAAAAAAAAAAATTTAAAATATTAAAAACAAGAAGGGGAAAGGAAGATGAGAAAGACAATGAAGAAAGTAGAGGAAGCATGGTGTAGTTGGAGACTTGGAGCAATATCCAAGCTTCATTATTGGAGAATTAATGGAGCTTGAATCTCTATTAATGGAGAATCATGCACTATTAATGGATTTTTCCAAATTTCCCGATCCCCAAATATCCCGGGGCTAACTTTGGGTTGCGATCGAGATTGATTTTACTTACCGATTGAGATTTGGAATTTCAAATGGGATAATGATTAAATAAATAATACTATTAGTCAATGTATTTTTATTTATTTTTTGAAATATTTAGTCAATGTATTTGGATGTTGCAAAGTTTAAAACATTGTTTGGAATCCCAAATCCCGAAAGTCCCATCCAGGAAAATGCGACCTTTATTTGTAATGAGATTGGGACGTCAAATATTCGTCCCGATCCCGAATTCCTGAACCCGAAGTACCAAATTCCCGAATTTTCCGCCCGACTCCAACCCTAAAATTATTACTAATACGCAAGTAAAAGATTTTGTTTTTTGAAATAGAAAAAAATAAAAATACTAAAATAATTAATTTCATAACATATTGGAAATATATGTATAATTCATCCTGGAAACATAAACAAACACGCGAATAATCGCGTTTTATTCGCGTTGTTGTGAAGAACACTAGTTTCATAAAATTTTGCGTTGTTGTGAAGAACACTAGTTTTACAAAATTTTACAAGTTGACTTTACTATCAATCATCGTTCCCAATACGCCCATCTGCAAATGTAGATGCTATCTATACAAGAAAAATGCCGGCAACGCCACATTAGGAAATACTAGCTAAACCTGTTTCGGTGTTTCCTTCAAGGAAAAAAATATGGGAGCTCAAGCAGATAATAACGAGCCGATCCCATTACTGCCATTGGGCATTGTTTCCTCATCCGCTGAAGAAGACTCACTCGATTCCGATTCTGCTCACCTATCAACAGTCAACTCTTCTCCCCACAGAACTGGTTTGTCATTCAAACTCTCCTCTTTCTCTGCACTCCATTCAAATTTGCAACAAGTTCAAGTGTAATAGATCAAGAAGATTTGATTAGTTGTATTCTTGTATAGGAACAACATGGACGGCAGTGGCTCATATCATAACAGGGGTGATTGGTTCAGGGGTACTGTCTCTTTCATGGAGCATGGCCCAATTGGGCTGGATCTGGGCTCCTCTTTTGATGCTCTTTTTTGCTGGGGTTACTTTGATTTCCACTTTTCTTCTCTGTAATTGTTACAGATCTCCTGACCCGGAGTACGGTCCTATACGGAATCGATCCTACATGGAAGCTGTTAATCTCAATTTAGGTCTCAAACTCTCAATGCTGTTATATTTACTTCGTATATCTGTTATTTTGGATTCGAGCATTTTCGATCCTTTTGCATCCTGTTATGGTATCATTTCCAGTTGAAAGATTCGAACTTGAGATCTGGGTTAGGAAAATTGATGTCCGCGGACTGTAATGTAGTTGAATTTAAGATTGTGGAAAGGTTTTCTTGACAAAATGATTGGTTTGACAGGAAAAACAAAAGCTTGGATATGTGGGCTGCTTATACAGATTAACCTGTATGGGACTGGAGTTGCGTATACTATTACTACTGCAAGCTGCATGAGGTGCATTCACTTTTGCAACTATTTACCAAATGCTTGATTTGTGCAACTGCTTACGGACTTTACGGTTATTTAGATTCCGATATTTGATTGTGAATATATCCGTAGGAAGCTCGTACGGAGATTAAACTGATGAATACAGTACTTATCGTTTTATTATACTACCACTATATTGGGGTGATGAGGTCTAGAACTAACAGTTTGTCAGTACATGTAGAAGTTCAGGAGGATTTTAGAATGGATTTAGGCAGATTTTTCATTTACGTGACTAGACTGATAATCCAGCCCAGTAAAAAGCTATATTACCAATATGTTTAAGAAAAGCATAAAAGTAAAGTTCCCACTCGTATCCATATCATTATGGCTTGGCCAGAAGGATTGGGATAGATTGGTCAACCTAATCTACCAAACAGTATTGTATGTGGTAAGCACTGGACATGTTAGCTTTGTTGAATTTCAATATGTCCTCAATGTACATTTGAACTTGAGTAAGAAAAAGTGTTCGATTCATCTGGATAGAATGGATGAGAAATTGATTATCATGAGTCAGGATTTTGCTTAAATCATGTGGTAGAAGCTTGGGGTATGAGTTTATCTAATTCCACATTTGTTAATTTTATGATAGACAGAGCAATACAGAGATCAAACTGTTACCACGAGCAAGGACATGACGCAACTTGTGAATTTGGGACTACGTTGTACATGGTCCTTTTTGGTGTAGTTCAAATATGTATGTCTCAGATACCCGATTTCCATAGCATGGAGTGGCTTTCTGTATTTGCTGCAATAATGTCATTTGCCTACTCTTCTATTGGGTTAGGACTTGGAGCTGCAAAAGTCATAGGTAATTACAGTTGAATGAAGAATATGGAATGTAATCATCTTAAGCAATAAAAGTTTGACATCTTTGTGTTGTACTATCTCAGGAAGTGGAGTTGTTCAGGGTAGTGTTTATGGAATTTCAACATCCTCGACAATCCAAAAAGTTTGGCTAGTCTTTCAAGCAATTGGAGATATTGCTTTTGCCTATCCGTACACCATTATTGTTCTTGAGATACAGGTATCATTTCATAATGTTTAGCTTAACAAGCAACATATACTCATATAAGACACCACTCATGCATTAAACTTGGTGAATTTGTAGGATACTCTGAAATCACCTCCTGCAGAAAATCAAACAATGAAGAAGGCATCTTTAATTTCAATAGGAATCACCACATTTTTCTATCTCAGCTGTGGTGGGTTTGGATATGCTGCATTTGGTGATCAAACACCTGGGAATCTCTTGACTGGATTCGGGTCCTATGGGCCCTACTGGCTGATCGACTTTGCCAATATCTGCATTGTTCTTCACTTAATTGGAGGGTATCAGGTAAATAATTATTTGTTAGTTCTCTTAGAAACTTTACGTGATAGTTTATCTTCTATAGTAATTACACAAACATGCAAAGCTATAAGATTGGTTCTTATAGGTCCAAGAATAGTCCGCTCAAATGCAGGTTGTCTGTTTTGTTTAATCATCAGACTAGACGATTCTCCAGCACATGCAGACAGGCAGAAAACTAAGAAAATCAGAACAAATTCAAGCTGCTTAATTATTTGATGATATTTGACTTATTATCTCGTGAATTTGCATGTGCTCCGAAATATTTTAATTTAGGTTTATAGAGGTTAATGTTTGCTTGAGCAGACTGCAGTTATTCTCATTCATCACTAATCACGTCATTCGTCACTTGATCACTCCAAGAGCCTAATTTTACAGCTTATTTTGGTCTCTGTTATACCAGATGTTAAAGTTCAACAGATTTTCTCAAACATTTTAGCTCACTCTTTCCAATAACCAGGTATATACACAACCAGTATTTGCCCTGATGGATAAGTGGCTTGCTGAGAAATTTCCAGAAAGTGCTCTCAACAGAGATCACCCTCTCAAATTTCCTCTATTACCAGTTCTGAGTCTAAATCTACAGAGGATGTTTATTAGGACGGTTTATGTAATCTCTACAACTGCAGTGGCAATGAGTTTTCCATACTTTAACCAAGTTTTGGGAGTTCTTGGTTCCATCAACTTTTGGCCCCTCGCCATTTATTTTCCAGTTGAGATGTGCTTGAAGCAGAAAAACATCGGAAGCTGGACAGACAAGTGGATCTTTTTGAGGACATTTAGCATTATCTGTTTTATACTGACTATATTTGTATTTGCCAGCTCAATTGAAGGAATTGTAACTGCAAGTTCTGGTTAGAAACGACGGGTCATCATCAGGTTATACATGTTTACTGGACCATCTGTAAAACACACTGAAGTCCTTTCTTTTCCATCTGATGACTATTTGGAAAATGACTTGAGTCTCAGCTATTGTAGTCTTTGTAACTGAGGAATTAGAGTGAAATTGTTCATTGTAAACCTCAAAAGATTGTTCATAATATACTTAATTTTGATATCAAGTTTCCTGAGCATCTCTCATGTTCATCGACTTTTTACTCTTGAGGCGTTCTGTCCTATTTATCACAAATTTGAGCAGTACAAGATGAAACCTCTGCAGGCATCAGTTCTTAAGTCGATTGTTGATCGCAGGGATTAGTCCACAGAGTTTTTAATGGGTTCATGGCCATATTTCCTCGTGCAAACGAAGAAGATCCACAAATAATAACGCAGGAAGTTCTGAGTTTGAAGAATCAGAATTCATCCACAAAAATGAAAAGAAAGATGGACATCTTATTTCTTGAATGATATGTGAGGATGGAATTCGTCTTTCTATCAGCAGTTCAAAGCAGTTGGTAGTTTATAGCTTGCACATTGCTACGCTATAACTTCAACATAATCCAGCTACTTTGGTCTTCGGTGAAACCTAATTATGTAAGTCAGAGTTCCATATCTCGCGGAAAGCATGGTTTAGTTCTTTATGGCAAAAAAGGCATCTTTTAGTTGATTATATCATACAACAATGATAATTAATTGGTGGGACTTGTTTATCTATGCAAGAAACAGTGGTTAATGTCAACCCTTTTATCATGAATCCACAATGAGATAGATTCATCATCAAGCTGTTTAAGCCTTTAAGGTAATCTATCTCCATGGGAATGTCTGGAACAGATGACCTTCCCTTATTGCAACCAGAGCTTCCACTCAAGTCTTCCCCTATTAGAACAGGTGTGTCAATTGTCATATCCTTTGCAAGTTTCGTGTTTTCAATTCATAGCAATTTTGGTTAGATATGTGAACATAATATTCATCTGTTTGCATTGAGTATTTGGAATTTTTGTGGTGAAGGTACAATATGGACGGCAGTGGCTCATATCATAACAGGAGTGATCGGTTCTGGGGTGCTCTCTTTGGCATGGAGCATGGCACAGCTAGGTTGGATTGCAGGCCCTGTCTGTATGATACTTTTTGCTGGTGTGACTCTGTTTTCGACTTTTCTCATCTGCAATTGCTACCGGTATCCTGATCCTGAGCATGGTCCGGTTAGGAATAGATCGTACAGTGAAGCTGTTCGGTTGAATTTAGGTAAGAGCTATTATCAGAACTTGATCACCTCTTGTTATAATCTTTAGAATATACTTGACGACTGACTTTGAGCATTATTAAATGCACATTAGATAATACATTGAGTATTACTCCATAAACTAACTTATGAATTTTCAAACTTTTTGAAGAAGTAATAATGCAATGCCTCATACTATATCCAGTACGGTGAAACGCTGTATGTAACTATTTCATAATTCAACCTTCATACTGACAAAATATATAACAAAAGATGCATTGTATGTTTCATGAACTAAATCCGTTATTAGGGACATTTCAGGGGAGAAGAACGCTTGGATGTGTGAACTTATGTTGCTGATAAACTTTTATGGAAACGGAGTTGCATATACCATAACTTCTGCCACCTGCATGAGGTCTCTCTTTTTTCTGTCAAATTCTCTATGAATTGCTTCATAATTCAGTACTCCTTTATTGAATTCTGTTGCTGTAGCCCGTATTATGAAGTCTATTAATCAGGCTTTAGAGTGAAAAACAACAAAATGATGCCCTATTTTCTTCCCGACCAACTATTCTGCTAAAAAAATGCTTGTATGTGACATGTGCTTTTAGTTAGCTTCATGACTTCAAAAATATGCAGAGCAATACAAAGATCAAACTGTTACCATAAGCATGGACGCGACCATCCTTGTGAATTTGGTGATACTGATACATTGTACATGCTGCTGTTCGGATTAGTCCAACTATTTATGTCTCAGATACCCAATTTCCATAGCATGGAGTGGCTCTCAATCATCGCTGCAATCATGTCCTTTACTTATTCTTTCATTGGTTTGGGATTAGGAGCCGCAAATGTCTTAGGTAATCTCATCGAGGGCTTTCACATTATCATCGCCACGAAAGCTCAATGTTGCATCTATTTGCGTATAGTATAATAGCTTTGAACTACTTTTCAGTAAATGGAGTTATTGAGGGTAGCATATCTGGAGTTTCAACTTCCAGTGGGACGCAGAAATTGTGGTCCATTTCTCAAGCAATTGGTGATATTGCATTTGCCTATCCATTCCCCGCCATTCTCCTCAACATTGAGGTACAGCGTATTACATACTCACATTAAGTCGAAAGATGTTTTATACATCCTATCACAAACACCAGAAATGTTATGTATGAAGCTCGTAAACTTATCATTCAATTTCGAAAATGTGAAGGATACTTTAAAATCACCGCCATCAGAGAGAAAGACAATGAAGAAAGCATCTGCAATCTCACTTGGTATCACATCATTTTTCTATCTTAGCGTTGGAGGATTTGGTTATGCTGCATTTGGTGATCAAACCCCAGGAAACCTCTTGACTGGCTTTGGATTCTTTGAACCTTACTGGCTAATCGACTTGGCTAATGCTTGCATCGTTCTACACTTAGTTGGAGGTTATCAGGTGATAATACTTGGACTTTGTTTATTTTGGTTCCGGTTATCACAATTTTCAATGATAGCAGGATTCTGATTATTCTCAGCTGTTACCTAATCCCGCAGGTCTATTCACAACCTGTTTTCGCTAATGTGGATAGATGGTTTGTGGAGAATTTCCCAGAAAACACTTTTTTCAACAGACGTTACACTCTAAGACTTCCTGTGCTGCCAGTATTGGACTTAAATCTTGGGAGATTGTGCTTCAGAGTGGCTTACGTTGCGTCAACAACAGCTATTGCGCTCGCTTTACCATACTTCAATCAGGTTTTAGGGGTTCTTGGTGCCTTGAACTTTTGGCCACTGGTAATATATTTTCCAGTTGAGATGTGCTTAAGGCAGAAAAATATTAGAGCTTGGACAATTGAATGGATTCTTCTGAGGACTTTCAGCATTGTCTGTTTCATCTTCTTGTTGTTTGCTTTAACCGGTTCGATTGAAGGACTTGTAGCTGCAAAACTCAGCTAAAAAATGTGTACACCTCACTGGCTCTGGATAATTCTAGCCAAAAACTGTTACTGTTCAATCCAATTTATTTGTTTTTTTTTTTCTTTTCGTAAGAAAGATCGATGAAGACATGTCCGGGGGATCATTTTTACAGCCGGGTGTTTTGGATTTTTACATTCAATTTGATCTTATGGTGCTATGGGCTCTGCTTGCAGATCTTTTACCGATCAGTGGGTGATAGATTATATTACTACACTAGTATACTATGAATTGTTTAGAAGCGTGTTCAATTCGTGTAAAATTTAGCACTTAGAAATTCAAGTTCCATGGAAGTTAAACAAGTTGTGTGCTCTTAATTCTGCTTGTTAAATCCAAGTTGTGGCAATGTAGTTCATTTAACAATAGACATCTAAGTTTTTGATTTTATAGCTCGTCAAGGTACAGAGTCTGAGACTATAATTTGTCAGGTGCAGCTAGTTTGGTGAAACATCATTGCGTAAAATTGTAAACTGAGTTCCATATCTTGTAGAATGCATGGTTTTAGTCGATTGTAGCGTACAACGATGATAATTAATTGGTGGTATTTGTTTATTTATGTGACAAACAGTAGCAGATGTTTTATCACTGAATCCACAATGAAATAGGTTCAGCATTAAGCTGCTTATTAAGGTAATCTATCTCCATGGGAATGTCTGGAACCGATGAGCTTCAGTTATGGCAACCAGAGCTTCTATCCGATCATCCACTCAAGTCTTCCAATATTAGAACTGGCCAGTGTGTCGTAATTTGCAAGTCTTGTCACGAGTTTGGTTAGATATCTAAACATATTCTACATCTGTTTGCATTGAGTATTTGGAATTTTTGTGGTGCAGGCACTGTATGGACGACAGTGGTTTACATCATAACGGGAGTGATTGGTTCTGGGGTGCTCTCTTTGGCATGGAGCATGCCACAGCTGGGGTGGATTGCCGGTCCTGTCTTTATGGTTCTTTTTGCCGGTATCACCCTGTTGTCAATTTTTCTAACCTGCAATTGCTACCGATACCCCGATCCGCTCCTGAGCATGGTCCCGTTAGTAACAGATCGTATAGTGAAGCTGTTCGGTTGAATTTAGGTAAGTGTTAAGCATCCCTCTTATGTCATTATCAGAATTTGATCACCTCTTGTTGTAATCTTTTCTGCCAATTTATGACAATATCTACTTCTAAATATAAGTTCTTTCTTGACAAAGACTTGTGGAAGAGACGGACCAATGGTATTAACTCCCCCAGGAGACTTGATAATAACCTTGTCTGTTACATTGTCTGTTTCATGAACTGAAGCGGTTAGGGACATTGCAGGGGAGAGGAGTGCTCGTATGTGCGAACTTATGATGCTGATAAGTTTTTATGGAAGCGGAGTTGCATATACCATCACTTCTGCTAACTGCATGAGGTCTCCTTTTCTATTACATTTTTTCCTATGAAATGCTAATTCGGTACTCCTTTAACTGAATTCTGCTGCTGTAGAAGTCTATCAATCAGGCTTCAGAGTGAAGAAAGAAAATAAAAACAAAGTGATGTTATTTTCTTTCCGTGCAACTATTCTGCTCAAAAGTGATTGCTAAAATATGTGCTTTAATAAGTTAAGTTCTTGACTTCAAAATATGCAGGGCAATACAAAGACCAAAATGCTTTTTTCAACAGACATTACACTCCCCTACTGACAGTATCGGACTTGAATCTTGGGAAATTGTGCTTCAGGCTTACGTTGCATATCAACAGCTGCCATTGGCATCACTTTACCATACTTCAATCAGGTTCTAGGGGTTCTTGGAGGCTGGAGCCATGAATTTTTGGCCACTGTTAATATATTTTCGAGTAGAGATGTGCTTAAAATATTCGAGTTTGGACAATGGAATGGATTCTTTTGAAGACTTTCAGCATTGTTTGCTTCATCCTCATGACGTTTGCTTTAATTGGTTCAATTCAAGGCCGGGACTTATTGCTGCGAAACTCAGCTAGGAAATTTGTACTCATACATGATAGGACTTTTCTTTTTTGTCTTCCATAAGAAAAAGATACATGATCATTGTTATGGCCCAGTCTTTGTGGTTCCTATCAGTTTCCAAGTAATAAATAGTTTTCATACTCATACATGATAGGGATGTGGCCTTATCAATTTGGTTCACAAGCTTAGGTATATAAATATCAAATGAGCTAGGTCTCTTTCAGTCTATTTCAAGCTTTTGATTTTATGAAAAAGATTTAAAAATCAAAGCATGCTTCAAAGCTGACATCATAGTAGTTGGCTACTTTGTAATTAAGACTTGCACGTTTCTAACTTAAGTACTAGTACTAGTCTTATCTTCTATCCTTAAACAGCAGTTTTACTAGTATTCCTTGTTTCTTTATACATGATTAGGTTTGTAATAAGTACCCTCAACAGTATGTTAGGTTTGATGAAACAGAAAAGCTGAAAACATCACTGTACAGAGTGGGTCCTAATCCTTGTTTACAAGCATCTTTCTGTTAATAATTGGCTGTTGTTGTAGAATATTAGTATTTGTTTCATATGTGGGGACCTGCTTACTTGTGCAAGAAACACTGGCCATTGCTAATTTGTCATCACCTTTTTATGATTGATTCCACATAGATTCAGACTGTTTAAAGTAATCAATTGAATCCATGGGAGTATCTGGATCAGATGAACTTCCTTTGTTGGAACCACAGGCTGATCATTTACTCAAATCTTCGACTGTTAGAACTGGTTTGTCATCATTTCTTTTAGCAGTATCTTTGTGATTTTTTTGTTCTCGTAGCTAGATGTCGGAGCGACAAAAGGCTGAATACTGTTGCATTTTCCGATTTTGATATTTTGGGCACTGAGTGTTGGAGATTTTATTGTGAAGGGACTCTATGGACAGCAGTAGCTCACATCATAACAGGAGTGATTGGTTCAGGGGTGCTGTCTTTGGCATGGAGCATGGCACAGTTGGGTTGGATTGCTGGTCCTGTATCTATGGTACTTTTTGCCGGTCTGACTTTGTTTTCGACCTCGCTCATCTGCGATTGGTATCGGTATCCTGATCCTGAACATGGTCCGAGGAGGAATAGATCCTATATTGAAGCTATCCAGGTGTATTTAGGTAATCTATGTACTTTTTTTTATATTTATCATCCCATCTTGAATTCTTGATAAAGTACTCCTCTCGTAAATGTTTTCGATGTTCTTAAGATGTTTAACGGCCTAGAAAGTAACTTCTTTAGTGCATGTAACAGAGTCGACCTCGACCCCTTTAAGATACATATCTAATGATAAAGTTGGCAGAACTCTGATTTCTCGGAGTAGTATTGTTGAAGTTTGAAACTTTTGGTGTTGTAGGGGAAAGGAATGCATGGATTTGTGGACTTTTTATCCAGATAAACTTCTATGGAACAGGAGTTGCATATGTCATTACTTCTGCAATCTGCATGAGGTCTCTTTTTAATATCTTTGCACGCTGCGAATCCAGTAATTTATCGACTAAATTTTGCTTTGATGAAATTCCAAGGCTTGAGAGTTCATTGGACTTTTATGATAAAATTGTCAGATAACTTACTCAGTACTGCCCTATAATGTGCTTCTATGTGGCTGAAACTTTTCTGAATTTGGTTCTTCTGTTTGCTGGTATGCAGAGCAATACAAAGATCAAACTGCTTTCATGAGCTTGGACATGATCATCCATGTGAATTCGACTATACATTCTATATGTTGCTGTTCGGAGTATTCCAGATATTTATGTCTCAGATACCCGATTTCCATAGCATGGGTGGCCTCTCTGTAGTAGCTGCGATCATGTCGTTTGCCTATTCTTCCATTGGATTGGGACTCGGTGCTACAAAAGTCATAGGTAATGCATGTACTCACTCTGGCCTAAAAATGAATCTCGGCCTTACTTTTCTGCTTCTGTTTGAAATTTCTGACATTTTTTTTCCTTCAGAAAGTGGAGTAGTTAAGGGTACCATATCTGGAGTTTCAGCATCGACTGGGATGCAAAAATTGTGGCTAGTTTCGCAAGGAATTGGAGATATTGCATTTGCCTATCCATACTCCATGATTGTTCTCAATATTCAGGTACAGGGCAAATTGCACATTTGCAGTATGTTGGTATGTTAAGGAATCTACATTTATCATCACAATATTGGTAACACATGAAGGACACTCTGAAATCACCACCACTGGAGAGCGAGACGATGAAGAAGGCATCCACAATTTCAATTGCTATCACAACATTCTTCTATATCAGCGTTGGAGCCTTCGGATATGCTTCCTTTGGAGATCAAACACCGGGAAACCTCTTGACTGGCTTCGGATTCTTTGAGCCTTACTGGCTAATCGACTTTGCAAATGCGTGCATTGTTCTACACTTAGTTGGAGGTTATCAGGTAATTATACAGACTTGGACTTATTCCACAAACAAAATCATCTTGATGATAAACACATGTGCCCTGCCATTTATCTCAGTTTTGCAAATCCTCAGGTGTATTCTCAACCTATTTTCGCGGATGTGGATAACTGGTTTGTGGAGAAGTTTGACAAAGAAGCTTTTGTCAACAAAGATTACGCTGTAAAGCTCCCCTTGCTGCCAGTGTGGAACATGAATGTTGGGAGGTTGTGCTTCAGGACAGCTTATGTTGCATCAACCACTGCTATCGCAATACTCTTTCCATATTTCAATGAGGTTATTGGAGTCCTTGGTGCCTTCAACTTTTGGCCTACAACAGTGTATTTTCCAGTGGAAATATGCTTGAGGCAGAAAAATATTAGAGCCTGGACAATGAGATGGATTCTTCTTAGGAGTCTTAGCATTGTTTGCCTCATCCTGACAATGTTTGCTTTAGTCGGTTCAATCGAAGGACTTGTAGCAGCAAAATTCAGCTAGAAACTGTACGAAGAATTGAACTCATATTCGTTGTTTATGTTATCCAGAAGTTATACAGTATTATCATTACTATATCAGAAAGTTCATACCATGTAAGTTTCTGTCCAAGAACTTAACAGGTGACCAAACCGGTGCAGAATTCATGTCTAGCTACAGAGTTGAGAACAACTTATATTCCAGTATACCGGGTCTATGCAGTAACAATAGCATTGCTATCAGGTTTTCAGGCAGCCACTTTTCGGGAGTTCTACGAAAAAGTTAGTGAAAAAGCTGAAGAACATCGCCTGTATGGGAGTTCTGAGGCAGTGTTTCCGAATTGCTTATGTCTGATTTACTACAGGATTCGCCACTGCACTTCCTTAACTTTTGCAAGATCAGTTAAAGTTTGGCCTCTCGATGTTAATTGTTTACTTTCTGGTGGAGATCATGTTGGATTTTAGCTAATCCAAAAATGGGTTTGTACATAACCTTTACACCTAAACTAAATGGAATCTCACACGTTGGAATGGGATCACGGAACGAAGTTAGTAATTCATGGGCAGCCAGTTAGTGATTACATTACCTAATGACTAATGAGTAATGACTTATCAATGTTGCATTCTACTCCCTCCGTCAAAAAAAAAAAAAGCTTATCATTTTGTTTTTTGGTCAACAAAATAAATAAAACAAGTATTATATTGTAAGTGGAGTAGTTGTAGTAATTTTTGGTGTGTTGTAATTAAATGAGTGGATAAAGATTGAAGATCACATGTTCAAAAAAGAAAATGAGAAGTTTGTATTAGACTACGAAAAGGGAAAGTGAAAATATATTCACTAGAATACAAATTACCTGCTGTTAGAGTATGAATGTGAAGTTGTTTCTTGTTTGCGTTTTTTGTGAATGGTTTAATTTGTTATTCCTAAGTTTTCATTTCATCAGGAACTGGTTGTTGTGTGCACGTTTTATGCAGCTGTATATGTACAATTGCAGGGGCATGTTGCTACATCACATTAATTTGTTCAGAAAAATAGGCTTTAAATTCGTGAAAACGGAAATATATATCATTCAACGTTTGTTCATGATTATTCATAC
>JAYMSL010000747.1:0-21213 GCA_036897195.1 Plantago coronopus
GTTAGCGAAAAAGAGACGTTTAGGGTGTACTAAAATGTTGCCATCAGTACAATATGATTTTTTTGTTTAAAGGTAGTGATGCTACATTAGTCGAGCCTTAACGAGAGATTATGATTTTTAAGTCTCAAATATTATCCATATATAAAGTCTACATAGCATTAACATGATTGTCTAATGCTCTAAACCATAAATCCTAAACCCTAATTTTGCGGACGATGGGCGTCGATGCAATACTTTCTTAAAACCTATCACATTAGAGTGAAACCAGGGGAATTATACGATGTTTAGAATTTTTTGATCTGGGTATGACGGACTCGATTAGGGTTTAGGATAGGTCTAGGGTTAGACCGTATCCTAAACCTTAAACCCTAATCTCGCGGAATATTGGGTGTCGATGCAACACTTTGTAAAACATATCTCATTAGGTTGAATCTAAGATACCATGCGATAATTAAATGAAAAAATTGTGTTATTGGTTTGATTTTGTTATTTTTAGCACCTTAATGTGCAGTTGTATGCACCTTTGTCGTATGAATATGTAGTGGTCTGCACTTGTGAAATTTAAATATGCAGTTTATAACACCTGTGCCATATGGATATACTAGAGCACGAATCACATGTTACGCGTGTGAAAACATTGTAGTAGTACCAAATGACATAATGCATATAAAAGACCTAATGTTATTGAATCCCATGAGCGATACTAGTATCCATGCGTAAAGTCTAAATAGACATCAATATGAGTATATAACACACCATTAATAATTACACACGATGAGCGTCGATGCAATACTTTCTAAAAACCTATCACATTAGGCTGAACCCAGAGGAACCATACGATGTTTATAAAAATTTGTTATGTATGTGACGGACTCGATTAGGGCTTAGGGTTTAGGATAGGGTCTAGGGCCCCTAGACCCTATCCTAAACCCTAATCTCGCGGGATATTCGGCGTCGATGCAACACCTTGTAAAACATATCCCATTAGGGTGAATCTAAGAAACCATGCGATGATTAAATGAAAAAAAATGTGTTACTCGTTTGATTGACAATTTGTTATTTTTAGGACTCAAATATGCAATGGTATGCACCTCTGCCGTATGAATATGCAGTGGCCCGCACTTGTGAAATCTAAATATGCAGTTTACAACACCTGTGCCATATGGATAAACTAGAGCATGAATCACATGTTACGCGTGTGAAAACATTGTAGTAGTACCAAATGACATAATGTATATAAAAGATCTAATGTAATTGAATCCCAGAGCGATACTAGTATCCATGTGTAAAGTCTACATAGACATGGGAAAAATCTAGTTATACTAGGACTCTGAACACGTGTTATTGTGACACTATTCTATAATATTTTATATTTTTATTTATTTTGTATTTTCATTTTAAAACTAAATTTAATTTGTGAATAAATCAATCAATTTTATATTAAATAAAGTTGGGTACGTTTCAATTATTCATTAGAAACTAAAAGTTGTCGAAACATATCCATTACTGGTGTCAAATCGTAGATATTAACGAATAGATTATTTTGGTGAAATTAGATTTATGTTTGGATAATCGTATTTTGAGATATTAAAATTACAAAAAAATAGAGAAAAGAAATGAGAAATTTGATAGATCGGAAAAGTTGTAGGGAATATGTATATATATAATGTCCCTACGTACATTTATTCCATACACTTAAAGGATCATATGTATGTAAATATGTACGTGCAATTATTTACGCCCATACGTCTACATGTAAACATGTCCATATGTAGACTTATTTAAACTCATATGCCCATCCATATGTAAACATGCCCATACACACATATTTAAGCTCATACGCCCATACGATATACATGCCCACACACATACATTTTAAATCCTTACGGTAAACATGCACATACGTACACCTATTTAAGCCCATACGGTAAACATTGCCCATACGTACACCTATTTAAGCCCATACGGTAAACATGCACATACGTACACCTATTTAACCCCATATACTAATACGTACATACGATAAACATGCCCATACGTAAACCTATTTAAGCCCATATACTAATACGCCCATACGATAAATATGCCCACACACTATTTTGACGATAAACACGCCCATACGATAAATATGCCCACACATATTTTGACGATAAACACGCCCATGCGTATACCTATTTAAGCCCACGCGCTTGTATGCCTATATACATGTATACGGTATATTCACCCAAATACGACAATAATTTATTTTCCGGTTAGAACCACAGTGTATGCAGTTTACTGCTCGGGAACTCAACATCCTTGTCCCTTATCTTTCTCTCCCAAAATCTAATTTTTTTCACGAAGTGTTTGAATGCTTCAAGTGTTTTTTTTTAATACAGAAATAAGGATATTTTGTTTTTTTTGTGGGAAAACAATAAGGTACATCCAGCCTCAGGCATCACGTGACTCACCGTACCATGTTGCAGATAACTAAAGGACAAAGAAAAGATGGGGTTGGAGTCAATTGCAATTCAGTTTTAAGATCATATAGTTACAGCAAAAAAGCCCCCATGTTTTAGACTGGGTTGTGAGCGCCCCTGTAAGAAAGTGAGGTATGTGTGGGGTAGTATTGAATAGATGATAGTAAGGTTTGTTTGATTGAATTTGATGTGATGTGTGATTTTGATGTGTTTAATGTTGTTATTTTATGATTTGATATTTTTTATTATGTTGGGAATTGTGATTATTTGTTATTGTATGGATTTGAGATTTAGAAAATGTTGGTGAAAATTGTGTTGAAGTTTTGTTGGACTGTAATATATATAATGCAAATATGTATATACGAAATATTATATTACTATTTTTGAGTCGTGATTTATTCAACGTTACGAAAGTCATATTCCTCCCCAAGTATTAAAGT
Organism: Plantago coronopus; assembly: GCA_036897195.1. NCBI lineage: Eukaryota > Viridiplantae > Streptophyta > Magnoliopsida > Lamiales > Plantaginaceae > Plantago > Plantago coronopus. Next base: position 2,900 of record JAYMSL010000747.1, read on the forward strand.
GTATGATAACACTCATCTTATTAAAATTATTCATTAAATCTCAACTGAAATTGGAAACCAAACACTGAAAACTACGAAATAAGACTAACGATTAAATTTCATTTTTAGCATAAAATTAACAACGAAGCAGAGCTCAGTAATACTTCACACAGTAATATAAATCGGTCTATTTTTCATATTATATTTATATACCATGATTTTTGTTCACTGTACTTAATTCTTTTATAATTAATTCTTTTATAAGTTCAAAATTAAAATTTATGTACTCCCTCCGTCCAAGTAAAAGATTCCCATTGTATTTTTGGTCAACAAAATAAAGAAAATAAGTATTATATTGTAAGTGGAGTAGTTGTAGTACTTTTTTGTGTGTTGTAATTAAATGAGTGGATAAAGATTGGGGACCACATGTCCAAAAAAGGAAATGATAATCTTTGTATTAGACTACGAAAATGAAAAGTGGGAAGCTATTGACTGGACGGAGGGAGTACAATTTACCAAAAATTCACATCCCATGAATTATGCTGCACTAGAAAATGTAATCAAAACAAGAGGAAATGGAGATGCATGGGAAGAGAGAGAAACTGAAAAAAAAGTGTAAATTAATTAATATCGGACTAGTTGTTGGCGTGGTGTGAATTTCCATGGACTAGATTATCATAGCAACCACTGACAAGTTGCAGCAGAGAGAGAAATTGAGAAGCCTAGGAAGCCTAGTGATCACAATCCAGCAAAAACTAGATTCTCATAAAACTCAACTAGAACCCACTTATCAAAATTGAATTGGAATTGAGTTCCAGTCCAGTACCAAACACCCCCAATGTGACCGAGTTCATGATCCGTCCCACTTTGGGCTAAACTTAAAAGTGGGCCGGGCCGTCTTATTTATGAAGCCAAACTAACTTTACAATTTTTCATCAATAGAAACGGGAAAATATATAATTTAAAGAAAAAATAAAAAAGGATTTTTAACATTCTCACCTGAATTTCTTCCTCTTCCCGTGAAGGTGCGTTTAAGAAGCAAACGTTTATAACCCCAAAATTTCAACAATTCAATCTCAGTCCAGTACACGCAGGATTCTGCACAATCCAATCTTCAATACAGAATTACAGATTACAGTTTGAATCTCGGTGCAATTGGAATGAAGAGAGAAACCGGAAGCAGTCCCATGGACAAGGGTCGGATCTTACCTGCGGATCCTAATCTTCCGCGCTTCCTCTGCCAGAACTGTCGCCAGAACCTCTGCATCGTTGGTGTCGACTCTTACGCCGATAAGTTCTTGAACTCCGGTAAATCCTTTTCGTTTCCAGCTTTTGTGGAGTTTAATTCAGCTCACAATTCAATTTCTAAGCTTGATATTTGTTAGATTACTCAATTGAGTTAAGTGCACTAGCTTTATATTGCTATTTATATGCTTTGGGTTGTAGTTTTTCTGCGATTATTTATAGTGGAGCTCGTATTTGTTCTTCATTTGAATTGAATTGATCAATCAATTTGTCACAATTATTAGCTTCATAAGAGTTGGATTAGGCCAAAGAATTCAACTATACCACTGGTATGTTGCTGTTGATCTTATCCTGTAAGGATGTATCATGGAAGCAGGATGTAATCGTGAATTGTACTATTGTAATGCGCAGGGATGCATGGTTCTTCACTACATGGGGCAGCTAGTGTTACAGGTTCTACACGTATGGATCACTCATACGTTGTGTTGCCAAAGGAAAGGAATCAAACAGGAATTCCGCCTCGTGTTAGAGGGGGATCATTGCCTGATGCCAATGCCCACTCGGGGAAGGCAATAGACGAGTCATTTGTCGTATTGCCTCCACCAGCTGCTTCAGTGTATAATTCTGAGTCTGGAGCGGATGGAGGCGGGACGAACTTGCATTCGCCCGAGGGTGTGCACTCTACGCAACCACACCATTCGGGTTTCCACTCTACCATAACAGTCCTGAACCGTGCATTTGATATTGCCACAACACAGACACAGGTAGAAATTGTCCCGTACATGCCTTCCGTATTTAATCTAAGAATCTGGGTAAGATTGTGAGTTTCCTCGTTGCAGGTTGAGCAGCCATTATGTCTTGAGTGCATGCGAGTTTTGTCTGATAAACTGGATAAAGAGGTTGAAGATGTGAATAGGGATATAAAGTCTTATGAAGCCTGTCTTCAACGCTTGGAAGGTGAAGCAAAACCTGTTCTGACAGGAGCTGAATTTCTTAAGGAGAGAATGAAGGTGATCATTTTAGGATTTCGTATGGAAAATTCACAATTGATTTAAACCAAATTTGTTGATACTTGAGAATGAGTTGAGTTTTGCACTCTTCTTTTCTACTTTGGCAAATGGAAAAAAACTGATAATCTCCTTCTAGGCAATAATGAGAGGATATTCGGTTCTGTTTTCAGGTTTCAACTTAAATATTCATGTTTGCCGAATCTTATTTGTGTGTAGTGTACTCTGGGGTCTTATCACTATATAAAGTAGTGATAGTAAACCGATGTTCTCTCAATGAGCCCATCCAGGCAGAAAATTTGTTTCTGAACTGTCGATGAAATATTAAGAAAAATGACTTGTAATGTTTTGATGTTACTCAAGATTGAAGAAGAAGAGCGTAAACTTGAAGCAGCAATTGCAGAAACAGAGAAACAATGTGCTGAAGTAACTGCCGAACTGAAGGAACTGGAGATGAAGTCGAGCCGCTTTAAAGAATTGGAGGAGCGGTAATTCCCATTAGTTTCATGTTTCTAACTTTCTAAGCAAACCTTTGCGCTAGAGTAATGAACTTTATGAAGATATATGCCTTCAATTTTGTGGTTTCTAAACCATTTGAATAATGGTCGGGGGAAAGTAGGCTTCTTATTCTGTATGTAACATCCGGTCCTATCTTCTCCAGATACTGGCAGGAGTTTAACAACTTCCAGTTTCAGTTGACTTCATATCAGGTTTGCTTCAGTCTTTTTGAGATACATTTTTCCTATGATTCTTGCTTAATAGTATCAACTAATAATGACCTGGTAAAAATTGTGCTAATCCTCTGCGAGTCCATTTCCTATTTTTACATTAAACGGTTTTGATGCAAACCACTGACCTAGAATTATATGATCAATGTATAGGAAGAGCGTGATGCGATTCTGGCCAAGATTGAAGTTTCCCAAGCTCATCTAGAGTTGTTAAAACACACCAATGTGTTAAATGATGCCTTTCCTATTGGGTATGACGGAGAGTTTGGAACAATTAACAACTTTCGCCTTGGAAGACTTCCTAAAGTTCAGGTATTAAATTGTGAAGATTTAGTCCCGGTGTTGCACATATCTGGATGGTTTTGGGTGTTTATTTGTTCTTGCTTTCTTTGAAACAAACAGGTTGAGTGGGATGAGATAAATGCTGCATGGGGGCAGGCCTGCCTTCTCCTTCATACGATGGCTCAGTATTTTCGCCCTAAATTCCCGTATCCTACATTAAATAAAAGCCTCATACTATGAACTTTCTTAATCAATATTTTTTTGAAGTTTTGTCCTTGGTATTGTGTTTTCTGGATAGAAGTCTCCGATTCTGTCGTTTTCTTATATATGACTCTAATTTTATTTTGATGTTTCCCGCCTCTGTTTTTTCCCCTTTTTTTTTTACCCTTCCTCTCATTCTATATTACCAAAATGCAGAATCACGATGATGAAAGAATTTATTCCTTAATTCATTTGTCTAGATATCGCATCAAAATTCTGCCTATGGGAAGTTATCCTCGTGTGATGGACAGCAACAACACTATGTATGAGCTGTAAGTTAGCAACTTCACTGTAAAAAGATGTTCTTCAAATTAGCTAGTGATAAGTAGTACTATACGTCATGATATTAATGAAATGAAAGTACACTGAGCTTCTTTGGCTTTGATTAAATAATCAGACTGAAAGACTACTCATAGCATTGAACCTAATTCCGGAGCATGTTTTACATCTATTGTATGTACCAACATCTTTCATTGTCTCTTTGCTGATAGCGCAATGACTGGCCACAGATTTGGTCCTGTTAATGTATTCTGGAGCACCCGCTATGACAAAGCAATGACACTATACTTGACCTGCCTGAAGGAATTTGCTGAATTTGCACATTCGAAGGATAAAGAAAACAATATTCCACCGGAGAAATGCTTTAAGCTCCCATACAAGTAAGGGGATAGATATTCTCCTGCATGTTACTTGCATATTACATCAATACTTGATGTGGATTTTATCTTTTTTCTATCTGGTAAAATTTGCTAGATTCACAGTATGCAGTCACATCTCCAAGTGCTGAAATGTTGTAATGCATGCACTGATGCACATTGTCCATAATATTTGTCGAATTTATACTCTAGCATGTATTTTTGCAGGATTGAGAACGACAAAGTTGAAAACCACTCCATCACACAGAGCTTCAATAAACAAGAAACTTGGACCAAAGCTCTGAAGTACACCCTCTGTAATCTAAAATGGGCTCTCTACTGGTTTGTTGGCAATACAAATTTCCAGCCTCTTACTGCAACTGTTTCTTCTCAAGCTGAAGTACCAGGTGGAAGCTCCCTGTACAATAAACGCACTACTGACAATAAGTTACCCTCCTGAACTTCTTATACCCCCAAAAATCAGTGTATATTGGCATGTACATATATATATACAGGAGAGTGTGCCCTGTTCAGATCAGTTTAGTACATTGTGATGTTTAGCACACTTCTACAAATTGTTGAATGCAAAAAATTCTTTTCAGCTGTGTTTCCACAACTAGTTAACACAATTCTATGCTATTTAAGAAAAAATGTGGAGGTGCAGAGTGGTAATTGTGGCAAACTGGGCGTTTTCTGTAAATGTGTTTGTATGGTTTTTTATCAGCCTGTGCATGCAGAATCGCACAAGATACACTCTTTATCTGCTAAACAGGGTGCTACTTATTTCAGCATATGCCTGGGCCATGGCAGGATTAGTGGCATTTTATATTTTATATGTTTTGGATCGATTTACTTACTTTTGAGGGACATTCAAATGTTATCTGTAAAATTATAGTGGTAAGTGATGAAAAAATAATCCAGGGGCGGAGTGCTACCCCGAAGCTGCCTGCAGATTTCTATCACAGGGCACATGCACCTTTTTCCGTTGTGTTTGCAGATTATTCCCCTTTCAGTTTTGCCTTACCAGTATAGCTTCCTCAATACACATAGAATGGCCAAAGAAGATAACATACATTCACAAAGAGCCAAGTCCTGAAGCATTTGTACAAGAGCAGGAACTTAAGCTGGTTCATAGATTTACAAGAAGCTCTGTAAATTTTCAAGAAGCTTCATAGAACACCTATAAGAATAAAGGATTATATGTAAATCATCAAGAATACTGGAGACTAGTCTGAATGAGTCTCTACGCTGAAATCAGGCTCGGTAGGCTTCTGGATCATTATAGGGGGTAAGCGTGGTGATAACTTGGGTGCGGTTTGTGGGTGATTCCGCCTCAATGCTCCAAGCATGTTAGTAGCAAATCTTGATGCATAAATCACCGAACCAATGCTTGGAGATGTTCCTTCTTCACCCGCTTGTGTCAATGCTTCTTGCAGCCGTCTGTCCTCTGCCTCTTGCAACAACCACAAACTCTTCCTCGTGCAATGTCGGCGCCATGCTGCCTGAATAAAGCAAGCAGCCCAGGTCCTCCACTGCTGTGAGTGCAACCTGTAACACACGATAATTTGTGGGATTAGAGGCGGTATTTACACGACAACTCCATTTTGGAGAACTCTGTGAAAGTTAAATGGGAAAAAGAAATTCAGGACTTACTTAAAAATGTGCTGAAGTTGTTTGCTGTGAAGACGTCTATACTGGGAAGCTACACACTTGAAATCTTGAGCCGTGAGAGAGAAGGCCTCTACGTCTTTCCTGGCATGAACTGTTCTTGTTGAGATTGGGAGGCTGGAGGATGAACGAGGGTCTAGGGCCCATGTGAGCAGCTCTTCTCCACAAAATTCTCCGGCCTTAAGACACACCGAGTTGAAGAAGCCAGTTCGGCCACCATTTGTTGTGCTAGTCAATATTTCACCCCTCATGATGAAGAGCATCTCATCAACCGGATCACCCTCACGAAGAATATAGCTGTTCTCTGTATACAAAACTGGCCTCAGAAAAGAACACATTGCATCCAGTAATTGTTCATCCATTTTTTCAAACATTGGCACCTGTATTGTTCATACAACCCAGCTAGTTAGATTGCAGGTAAGTTAAGTAGAAACAATACAAATAGATTTTGAATTATTTGTCATACTCTTGTCAGCAAAGTCCAACAGAGATGTCGCTTGATGTCCCTTCTCAAGTCCCTGGGAAGATTACCAATCAAAGTTTCTTCCTCGACTCCTCGTGTTTCTTGCCATCTGTATTGTTGGTATCTTCTAATCCGCGTCCTTAAATCCTCGGGAAGCATACGGTGAGACATCCATTGTTCAGCGTCTCGACGCTTTACTCTCATCTCTTCCACTCTAATAGTCATAGACTCCAAATATTTCTGCAAAAACCAACTTTTATGTAAAAAAACACGAAGTCATCGAGTTGCCGAAAGAAAAGAAAGAATATACTCGGTATCAGTTGCTGACCTGCATGTTGCCAATAAGCAAAGAAAATAGAACCAGACCAGTGATACAAATGAAAATGGCAAACAGAATCTCCCCTATAAAACTGCTTGTAGTCAGGTTTTGACCCAAAGCACTGCGATAACGAAAAAGAGACAACATTTAGATTCAACATCTTAAATGAACGGAACTGCATATCGAACACTTGATGTATAGTGAAAGATAGTACCTCAAGTTTCTTAGCCCCCACCAAAAGCAATAGAAATACTTGCGCAAGAAGAATTGGTTTTCCGCCACACGAGACTGAAGAGCATCAAGGAATATGCCAAAATCAAAAGGCTCATCATCTCCCTGACTCTGTGTCCCATTTGGTTGCGAGAATGAGCACGAAGCATTCAGAAAGGAAGTGTCTCCACCGCGATTACCTCCACAGTATAAATCATTCAGACTACACGCCTCCGCATTTCTACTGCATGCATCGCGCCAACATTTATCCATGCGCTCCACAGAGATTAGATACCACACAGCTCCAATAAACTGGAAAATGAGACAACGTGGCAATAATGAGATTTGAATTATGTTATAAGACCATCTAATTTCAGAAATAGACAATTGAAGCTTACATGACTAGCTAGCATGTAGAGCAAAAGATTGTAAGCTGCTCCAGCCCACGGCGTTTCAGTAAATTTTCCTGATGTTTTAGTAACTTCATTGTACAGCGGAATGAGCCTCCAAAGCCTTGGAACATATTGAATGAGAATAACAATCTTCAGCAGGTCCTTAGTCACCAGAGATATTGGACCTTTCACCAGAGGTATTATGAGAAGAATCACAACCTAATAGATGACAGACACAATAAGTTAACATCAATATCAAGGACTTGAAAATATATAGTTCCGAAAACCTTTTAGTAGAATGGGACTATACCTGTGGTAAAGGAAGTACAGCTAAAACGTCGATCAGGAAGTAAGATGTCAGGTACTTTCTGGCTATAGCTTTTGGGTCCTCGACTAGTTCACCCCTTCCAAATACTCGAGAAGAAGGAGCGATAAATCCAGTGCGGAATTGGAAAATAATATGAATAATGTAAAAAGCATCATTAAGTGTCCGGAGAAAAGAAGCTGTGATCTGTAAATTATCATCCAGAGTAAGACACGTGTTCCTTGCATCAAGCACCGGAATGTAGAAGAACAATGGATCAATAAAGATCGAGAATAAACAGGATAGCACGAATAGTCTGTTCCATATCTGAAGAAATGAATCTTGAGGGTCCAGAATTGTCTTCTTCGAGCTTGGCTTACTATCTTTTTGAAAATGTACGTTCAGGGGAAACCCTCTGAAATTCTGCAATCTGTCAGAACCCACGGAAAATGCTCTCTTAATGCTGCTCCCAATCGAACTGAAATCCGGTTTCTTCAATGCAAAGAACCTACGACGATTTAAGATTGTTTCCGAGTAAAAAGACTTCTCAGAAGTGCATTCCTCAAACCTGAATCAAGTACTAGACTCATCATTTACCAGCGGACACAAAACTAGGCATACTAATACTTTAGAGCAGAAAACACAGGACATTACAAGTTCCACAAACTAACCTTACATACTTGTCATCCCGTAAATTCATAACGAAAGCCTATATCAAGGCTTTTGATATATATTCCCCAATCGAATGATCAGTCAAGAACACCTGGTTTATACATGAGAAGTTGAAAACATTTATATCATTTCAAACAGGACAATATCTCAATATAAGAGGCCAATCAAGCTAAGTAGCCTAAGTCCTTGAGCAGTCATTCTTCTTAGTACATAGCACTCGAAAGATAATGCAACTAAACAGTAAGTTATCAGATGTCATGTGAATTAAACAGAACAGTACTAGTTAACAGTTCTTGCATAAAACTGTAAGATGCACTCCTCTAAAAGCAGCAAGCAAGAATCTCTTACCTTAAGTTTCTTATCTGCGAAATCGTTCAGTTCTTTCGATTGCTTCAGCCCTTCTGCTTCTTGATGGCAAGGGACAAGTATATCAAGATATCACAGTTGAAAATTTTACATGGAAAAGTAAGCTAAGGCTCCTAAATGAGAATATAAGAGTTATAATGTTCCACCCAAAGGTTTTTTGTCAAGAAAAGGCAGTTGGAAGAAATTTCCTAGCTCCAGTCCAGAGAAATTTCTTTATCAAACACTGGACATGATGACAAAGGAGAGAAGACTTGGCGGGAGAGGGTCAATGGAAAGAAGGTCCTTCAACATTATACAAGTCACAAGTGGTAGTACAAGTGCTATCTCTAAACTAGCAGCATTTTATCTTTCAATATTAAATGTATTTTTCTTACCAAAAAATGTCATCAATAAATGGCTTACTGTGAATTTGATTTCTTTACTTCAACGAATACGATGAATATATGGTTTCATATTTACTCTACGGTGACATTTGAACTTAGGTCAAACATCACCGTTCGTATAAATGCATGTTATGCTAGTCGTTTTAGCATCGGAATAAGATACTTGAAAGGAAGATGTCTTCAAAAGCATATGCAATTGCAAAACAGACTTTAATGATTTAGGCATCTATGGTCACTTGGCACTTTCATGTAACCATGGTGGAATCATTGTGTCCAAATTTGTATGGTCAGATTTCATTCAAGCCTTTAGTTTCACCTTTTGCTTCCTTTATGTTCATGATATTTTTCAATTACTACAGATTAAAAGAAAACAAAAGGAAAAAAATATTCTAGATTTTGTAGTTTTCCTTGAGTCAAAATGAGCAGCATGAAGGTCAATCAACACGATTTCTATATTCTAAACAGTTTACCAGAATTCTTCTTCTATTATCTATTTTATTATTAGAGTGGCGTCTGCACAGAAAGCTACATTCCAACTTCAACACCTCTAGCAGACTGTGATCTCTCTTATAGTAGTATAATATCTTCTTTCTATCTATAGTAGTTCTAGATCAGGATTAAAATAATCATACAATTACATCAATGATCAAGATAATCACCACATATGGCCATTAAAAATGTCATCAACTTGACATAAAGTCAAAAGAAAACCAAGCAAGTGTACATACTACATAAGCATGCTCATTTGTTAGTTATTAAACATCCCAATCGACCAGACAACCACCACACTTGGTGACGTTTGGGGCCGATAGTTGCGAAAATCAATATCACAGGTTAAGTAACATACTACAGCAATACATGATCGAGATCGAAAAAATTGGAACTTGACATGCTAAGAATGATGGGAATTCAGTCATATTATTCTGGAAGAAAACACAAGATAGTCATGATAAATCTTGCTTTTGCAGATTTGATCATGTACAGAATCCATGAATTCAACAACTAACTGGAATTACACTGAAAGGGAACTAGTAGCTGTTTCTACAACGAAAGGAGCCATTATACTTAAATTTCTGAGAGCGTTATCTACCTTGATCTAGGCTAAACTCAGCAGTCTCGACGAATTTTCAAAGCATCCCACTTCAGAATCAGGCTAAGGCTTCTCTTCATCGGATGGGATGCATTGTCCAGGAATGGAATCAGAATCAACAAAAAACTCCTCTACTGAAAGTAAAGAGCAGAAATCAATCCCATGTTTCCAAGAAATGTTAAATGTAGTTGCTGAATGAGATAGATGTTTAGTACCTAAATCTTCTTGTGGATCAAGTAGAATATCAGAGTCTGAATGCATATTAAATGGCGAACCAGGATAATTTCCAAGATCTCCTAAATCTGCAGAAAAAGTAAAAATTTAACACGACTTGGACCACCACAAACTACATGTACTATGGACACTAAATGTGCAATAACTATCAGTCATGTACACCGATGCATTGAGCATCTACTACAGAAGTACCACTATTTAAGACAATAAGCAATTTGTAACTAACCAACAGAGAACTCAAGATTTCACAGTGATCCTTCGTGACGCGAAGGAAAGACCATGGAGCGATAGAGCATGCTCTAAATATTGAAAAGTCTACATTTGAATTACCTCCCAAGTTTGACAAATCTGCAGTTAGGTCCGAGAGGCTGATATTCCATGGAATCTGAAAGGATCTCAGGGGATCTCTAGAATTATCAACTCCATTGTCTGGTGGTAGATCTAGTCCTACAGAGCATGCCACGTCTGACGTGAACGTTGTATCAAGTACTGAAGTATCAACTCCCATACTTGGTATTTCTGACGCACTAAAGGGAAAATGGCCACTAGATGCCACCGATGTGGGGCTTACAGCCATATCTGTCATGGATGACATCCCATTGTTTGGTGGCATTATAGGTGAGACATCGGCTGCAGTGACGTCAATCGCCATACTGCAGAGAAAGAACAGAAGATACAGCAGAAAGAATTTAGTACTTTTACACGCCTGGCCTCAGAAACAGACTAGCTAGATGCAGTTTATGTTGATAACGTACAATGAATCGTTTCCACCTAACTAATTTAAGCTTCTCAGAACGATTCAATCAGTAAATCCAAGGTTAATGCAGCATTCAATATGTATATAAAGTAACCATAAATGTAACACGACATATGAAATTTGAGAAAAAAATTAGGTGATAAGCAGCACATGGTAAAAGGAGAATCATTACTCATTTCCAGAATGCATCCGCATTGGATGATGGTAGTTTCCAGGAGCAGGAACTCCATTAACAATGTGACTATTAGATGCTGCATATGCCATTGGATCCATGTGAGGGCGGCCTGTAGCATGAACAGGAGGCTGCATGACAGGGTATCCCATCGGTAAGTTGTTGACTGCACTGTAAACAAGCAGCATTGAATAATGATACATACTAATATTCAAAGCTAAAACTTCACATACAAACATGGAAAATCTAGCTCCAGCCTCCATGAACTGGTCGCTTGCTTACTCTGCATCCACTTCTTAATGACAAATACTCCCAAGAAGTGGCTGGATGGTTCTTTTTTTCTTTTGGGGGACGGGGGCTTCTTAAGTTGAACTACATTCTTATGAACTAGTCTTCAAGATTATTGACAGAGGATAAACAACAAAAACTACTGTACATTGAAATGTCGTGTTTATGAATATTGCCTCTTTTATGAAAATAAAATATTAACACAATATGTTTGTTTTCAAATTTCCAGTGAAAACGGTGGATTTACCATGCATTGGATGAATCCCATTGTGCATTGGGGCTATAGGAACTTTTGGAGGGACAGGATACTTCATTATTTCATACTGATGCTGAAGCAGGTTGTTGAAAATGACAATCTGTTTCTTCAGTTTGAGCCTTATGTAGTAGGCACGAAAAAAGTCAGAATTCTCTTCTTCTAATTTTTGCCACACTGCATTGAGAAAGTATAATCATCGACAAAAGAAACAAAGGCTTTACCACATGGATAGAGCATGAAAGTATATTAATAACTCGAAGTTACCTACCTAATGTTGTGAACCCAGGATCTAACTTAGCATGGTTAAGTAGAGTCTTTACAACTTCATCTTTACTCATATACAGTTGCAAACATCGTTCAATCAAATTCTGAACCTACAGCAGATTGAGTTCTGGAATCAGTAATTCATATCAACAACACAGCTTAAAAAATCCTGCCTAAACTTAATGAGTGTAAATGAATAATATTATCCTCACGAGTTCAATATCCTCACGGGAGATTTTTCTGTTCTCATTACTTGTTGCTGAAGCTGAACCCGACTCATCCACAGCATTGTTGGGCAGCTCCACTTGGGAGTCATGTGAAGTGTAATTCGGCTTTACGTCATGAGAGTTTTGCTTGCCCTATAAAATGTTTTCCATGTCATCCATGAAAGGAAATTGACTAAACTACAACTTTGAAAAATTAACATAAAACTCTATTTACACCAAAGATAACTCAATCCTAAACACACATTCCAATTATGCACAAATTCATAATATATCATGTGAAAATAGCCTCAATCTTTACCGAAGAGCAAAAGATTATATCCTCCCTTTTCTAGATTTACCTAGTCACCGATGAACGGTCGATAAACAGAAGACCTATTCATTCAACAACTGACATAGAACAACCTTATGCAAAATATGTTAAAGAGTCTTTAAGAATAAAACAGTGTACGAACTTGCATAGACAAGTAATCAAACCTGTAAGTTCTTCATTTTAATTAACAGCAAGCAGATGGTGGTTCTCCATGAATCTAATCACTAGCAGGCAAAAAAAAGCCCAATCAAGTGCCAACTTGAAAACGCAAACGAACAACAAAACTGAAGCACGCCTCTGTTCCGGAACAGCACTTAGAGATTAGAAAGCCGTTTCTCCACCACGCCCTGTTGCCAAATGAAAACCCAACAAAGAATAAGCTGTAGCATCATATTATTGCAGTAACTTCACATCTTGAACAATGTGTGGAAAATCTTTGAAAAATCCCCCTATGCTCAGTGCAACCTAGAAGTTCCTTAGTAATATGATGTGAGTATGTCAGGCACAGAATCCTATCCCCCAAATTGACTAGTTAAGTACATGCAAAATTGGCAAAACTTATACTCCATATAGTATCTACTTAACTGTTTAATGTAAGGCAACCCAGCAAATTCAAGAAAGTATACAATTACTACCAAATGGTATAACCAAAAACTACTTCTTTCTCCTATTTTCTCTAAACAGACAAATCTCCTTTTCTAACACAATACCTCACAACTCTTTACTGTCAACAGGAAGTAATGCCATAATATTCACTTGTGGAAAGCTTGTACTGCATACCAACATAATAAGAAAAAACACAAGAAACAAGCCCCTTGAGAAGCTCAAAAAAGGGCCTAAAAAGATTTACCTTTTGGTTTTGATTGCCACCAGAGAAGCTCAAAAGTTCCAAACTTCCAGACGTTATTTCGACGAATTATAGCAAGCAACAGAACTATATACTAAGGTTAAAATCGAAAATCATCAAGCTACACCAAAAGATGGAAGAAGATAAACAATTCAAGCTGTCTTGTTATGTTTGAGTCTATCTAAAGCTGCATTGTACAAAAGAAGTAAACTACTGTTAATTGTCAGGATATGCAAGAGTGATGTAAATTATACTATTGAAGATGTGATTGTGTTAGCCTAGAACCATGGAGAATTTGCTGCTTTATTCAACAATAGTGGGCTTGTTGGATGAATCTTGTGAAAAGGTTATATATTGTGGTTTAGTCAATTGAATTGTCAAAAATGGAGTTTCTGTGCACTGTGTGTCATGTGCTGAATGATAAGCTTGTGTACAGCACAGTGGAAAGTGAGAGAGAGGGAGAAAACGAAATCCAACAGGATATATTTACCAGACAACTCACATATATATGCAACTTGAACTCCCCCCTCATAATTCTCACCCTTTCATCATGCTCCTTTTACTTTTACACAATTACACACACCTCGAATTGTATCCGTATTGAAAAATTATGTATAATTCATCCATGCAATTACTCGCGTGTCAATAATACTAGTAGTTGTAAATCCGAACAATACACATATCCAAATAAGTCTAGAATACACAATTGTAACTAAATTACACGGATTTTCTAAAACCGGGTAGTTCGAGTACGATGAGAGTTAATAGGTCAAATCAATGATTGGAATATTGGGAAGTAAGGTACAAACCTAATTCACAAACTTCAAAATCAATGCATTGAGCATCTTCACACCAGAAAGCAGAAAATTGTTAGGAAGTGTGTCACAGTTGCATTTTCTACAGGTTTGAAAAAGAAAACAAAGGACGTGTGCAAAGACCACGAGGAGTAGGCCATAGACATGGATGTTTGATGAAAAGTTGACGTCTACCCTCCTAGACAAGAACAAAAACTTCACCAAACTGATTATCACTGTGTCCATGGCCATGGGATTTTTTCTGGTGAAAATTAGCTGATGAACGAACAAAAGGAGTAAAACTAACATCTTTGTGTGTGTCGGATTTGCTTGTTTTACTCTAGAAACTTCCTATTAAGTACCAGGCAGGCAACCAGTTTTATCCAATGAGATATTGACGGACGACGGTGTGCCTGTAATTCTTCCCTGATAAGACAAACCATTTATGCATCATCTCACTATGAGAAATTTATACAAACGGCCCATGATTTTTTCACTTTAAGATATAGCCCCCTGTCAAAAGAAAATTTAACTTTTGGACCCTTGGGCAAAATCGTCGTTGAACTTCCCGTTCTTTTTTCTTTCCTTAGAAAAGTAAAAATGTTGATAACGTCAGCCTAAACCGGGGGTATTTTAGGAGATTTAGGTTTTCTTGTTTTTGTTTCGAAGCGGCGAAAGACAGCATCAATAATAGTTAGAGGTGAAGCGTCTTACCAACTGAGCTCTTGACGTCATCATAATAAGGCTGGGTCCGAATTTTAAAGAATTTTAAAACGTTATATGTGAAAAGGAACAAAATTAGGGTTTTTGTATACATTTCCCAGATATGATATTAGAGGTAACCTTGGTAATTTTTTGGACAATTTACAACTATATATCCTCTCATATTAAATTATATTAACACCTAAAGTATGTGAAAGTGAAAAAAAAAAGTCCCACAATGGTTGCACCTGTTGTGAAGTTTTCTGTGAGATACAGGCTTGTGGAAGACGATTTTTCCTTATACGCGGAAAAAAATACTATTTAAAACACTTAGTTATATATTCAAATCATTCAGTTACTTACTAAAAAGCAACTTGGTCATAAGTTACATAGTAAAAATCCATTTTTCTCAATAATTTGAATTCTTGTGACGACACAAACAAAATATTCCACAAGATGTAATAATGTATCATTTGATAACTAAATTTGGAAAGTGTTTCGATCCACACCCCTATCTCTATATCTGTTCATTTAAAAAGCGGGACATTAAACTTCTACCATTATTCCCATTACATATTCCTACAATTTTGAGAGTAAGTATGATTTATGTTTATATCACATAAAAAAACTATTCATCTCTCAAGATTCTCAACTAGAAAGATATACTTACACTATCAAAAGCGGACTCAAAACTCCGAGTTAGTGGAGTTCAAAATTACATACACATACAAAAAAATTCAAGAATTCATTCAGATTCATCAAAGCTTCAAAAATTGTAAAAATTACCTATGAAAACTCTTGATTTTCAAATTTTAGGAGGACGGAGACCATATATGTCCGCTCCTGATTTTGCAGTACAATTGAGGTTGAATTAGTTACTGACCGAATGATATCGAAACAAGTACAACAAGTGTACAAGTGATTAAGCGTAGCTAGTGGTTGTTCATAATCATAAGGCCAGTCCACTTGCATCACTGTGTTCTTCAATCAATTGGGGGGCTCTCTAGTCTCTGGTATTTGCGGTCCCAGATACCTAAATCTTGAGAGTGCTATCAACTGATCTTTTTGATTAAGAGGTGTTTGTTATAAGTGGACTTGCTATCTGGACCACGCCCCCTCAATATCACAATCACTATGTTTCTTTGTGAATCTGATGATATTTTCATACATACACAGATTGAGAGCAATGCTTAAATTTATGACCCTCATTCTGTGCGGTTGAATTGGGCAAAAATAGCTGCTCTGGTTTTGCCTTTGCTTTTCTAATGCAATCATGGTTTTCTCGGTTGCCCATTGTTTCTTTCACATGCAATGTTTTCTTCCTTTCCTCCTCATCTTGATTCAATCAGTTGGCTAACAAACTTCTCTCAATATTTGCTCCAAATGGAAATTTCTTCCACCATCGGTAATTATATACGTGTTGAATGAAAACACGAATGGTATAAGCTTTTTAAAACTAATTAATGTTTTCAACTTAATAGACGATGTCGATTTTATTTTGTCTATTGGATAAATAACATCTAAGATTGTAATTTTTTTTTTTTTTTGAAACGGCAAAATTTTTGCATTAATTAAAAAGAGCATAAGAGATGCTCAATAACAATTACAGAGATAACAACGAAACATAACTAAATTAAGAGTGTTCGAATCAGTTGGGAGGTAAATGAGAAACCATTATTGATCATCGATTTATCGTGTTCAGAAAAAATGTTGTCTTTGTATTTTCAAACAATTTTTCAAGGCACCATCTCCCCAAAACATAGAAATTCAAACACTTTTTCTCGAAATGTCATCTCCTCAAAAGATAAGCGTTGTCTTCCCCAAAAGATAAGCGTTGTCGATGTTTTTAAAACTAATTTTCTGAAATTCTAACTCTCTGAAGATAGAATCAACTTCACAAGTATATCTAAACATTACACACAATTATGAGGTATGTTGCTTCAAAAAATACTACTCCTAATCCTATAATTCCTGCTGTATCTAACATGTCGATGTCAAAAAGTAATTATTTGATGGTTTGTTGTAATCTCTTAGAAGTGCAAGCCAAGATGGGAGTGTTACAAATTTGTAATTTAGCAACGGCTAACTAACTCTAACTGCATCATTATTAGCATAATAAGATAAGTAGGGATTAAGGGGGGATAATAGAGATTAGAGAGTGAAGACAGACAGTTGTTGGATGTTTGTAATCTAGTACACACGAACCAATGAAAGTGAATCACGTAGTAGTATGTATCGGTATCTATCCATATTGGTTTCCTGTCCGATTCTGACATCCTTTCCTTCGCCCATCCGGTACCGCCCGTTCCGTCACGATCCGACTGACCCGTTTTACACTTGTCGTCTTCCTTCTGGTCAACCGTGGCACTCATCCCACCACTCTCCATTCTTTCTTTATTCTTTTCGCCGTTGGATACCAATCTTATTATACCACTAATCCAAATTATATCATCAATTTATATTATATTACCTGTCCAAAAAAAATCTTCCAATTTATCTTTAATCATTTTCCGATCACAAATTACTTCTAATTTTTTCGAAGGTAAAAATTAGAAAAATTATAATAAACTATTATCGTAATTATACATTTTAATGTAATTTTTCTAACTTTTTAACCAACATAATTTAGGAGTAATTTACGACCTAAAAAAGCGAATAAAACGAAATGAGATACTGTTCCTTTGAGCTCATAATACATTTTAGCTAGACCATATTATGTTTCATAATTTACATTACACTAAGACTCATAACGAACAGCAACGTAGTAGATAACACGTTTCTACTCCGACCAATAAATTAAGAGTTTAACTCATGCCTGAGGAGTAAATAGGAACTATTAATGACTCTTGCTTTTCCTCTTCCAAAACATATTATACTAAGAGTATAATACATGTTCTATTTCACTCAAGTGGGAGTCTGAGACTATGAAACTTTCCTCTATACGGAGCCAAATTCTTATCAATTTGAGCTAACAAAGTTGCTAGCTAGTATGATTTTACTCCAAAACATACTTAGTATAACATATTATATCATCAATTCTTATCAAATTCTAAAATTCATATTGCTCTTGGCCTACTAGTGAATTAGATGTGTATAAATTAGGTCTCGCAACTTATAATGTAGTTCGTGACTAACTAGGATCCGGATGAGAAAGTTCGACCCAAGTACCTTGACTATATCCAAGCCTGGCTTAAATTATCTGAGCCCTATGCAGAACTCATAAAATGGGAGAGAAGTCTCGTATACGCTTGCCAAATTATTTTTCCAATAGATCAATATATGAAGGAGAAACAATTGAGACAGACCACCACTAGGACTTTGGTAGTGGTCTTCCTAACAATTACTATATATAAAAATCTCACTTAAAGAATAATTTTATGAAACAATAATTATCAATCTATTCAATCTAGCAAATCTTATTCTAGTTTTCTGATACCATATTCGAACTATGGTACTGGA